>PITA01007493.1:0-91099 GCA_004023965.1 Spilogale gracilis | reverse complement strand
AAGAGAAAGTCAAGTATCGCATGGTCTCACTTACTTGCGGTGCATGAGGGGTAAACTGGAGGACAGTGGGAGAAGGAAAGTAAACGGGAACTAGGGTAATCTAGGGAGGGAAATGAAACAACAGAGACTTTGGACACAAAAACAAACTGAGGGACTTTGGAGGGAGGGGCGTGGAGGGATGGGAGAGCCTGGTGGTGGGTACTGGGGACACCTAAAGTGTGGAGCACTGGTTGTGGGGAATGGGGAATGAATCTTGGAACACTGGAAAAAAAAATTAGTAACAATAAAATAAGAAATAAAAATAAAAAAATAAAATCTTAAAAAAAAAAGAAGATATAGTACACATATACAATGGAATACTACACCTCCATCAGAAAGGAAGAATATTCAACTTTTGTAGCAACATGGACTGAATTGGAAGAGATTATGCTGAGTGAAATAAGCCAAGTAGAGAAAATCAAGTATCACATGGTTTCACTTACTTGTGGTGCATGAGGGGTAACCTGGAGGACAGTGGGAGAAGGAAAGTAAATGGGAAGTAGGGTAATCCAGGAAAAAAAATCAAACAAAAGACTTTGGACATAGAAACAAACTGAGGGACTTGGAGGGAGGGGGTGGGGGAATGGGAGAGCCTGGTGGTGGGTACTGAGGGCACCTATTGCAAGGAGCACTGGGTGTGGGGCATGGGCAATGAATCTTGGAACACTGAAAAAAATAAAAAATAAATTCATTAATTAAAAAAAGAAATAAGAAAGGAGAGGAAAAAAGAGGGAAAAAAGGAGAGAAAACAAGAAAGGGTAACTGAGGAAATGAGTTACTAAAAGAGAGAGGAAGGCGGGGGTGAGGAGCAAAGGTGGAATGTGATGGGTCTAGACACCTATTTTTTTATTTTATTTTATTTTATTTATTTAACAGGAAGAGAGAGCACCAGCAGGCAGAGGGAGAGGGAGAAACAGATGTGTCGCTGAGCAGGGAGCCCAACTCAGGGCTTGATCCCAGCCCACTGGGATCAGGACCTGAGCTGAAGGCAAAGGTTTAACTGACTGAGCCACCCAGGCACCCCTAAACTTTTTTTTAATAAACCAAATTCTCTGTCTTGCTCTGACAATATAATACTGTTCTGTTTCTCAATTATTCCCTGATGTTCATATAGAATACCAATGTCTTAGCAGTCTTTTAGGGATTAAACAACCCCTTATATTTTCTTCTTGAAGTCATGATTCACTACACTCTTCGGACAGTTTCTTTGTCTCTTTTAGGTACTATCCAGACCAGACATAGACTCTATTCTCTTCTCAAATCCCTTGGTTAGCTTAGCCTTTAACCACTTTCTATTTTATTTGAATCTTGGGTATTTTATTTCATTTTCTCCCCAGTTTTTTTTTTTTTTTAGAAATAACTTACACACATTGCTGTATAAAGTTAGGATGTTCAGCATGATGGCTTGATTATGAAATTATTACCACAATAGTTTGAGCTACCATCCATCTTCTCATATAGATACAATAAAAAGAAAAGAAAGGAAAAAAAATTCTCTTATGATGAGAACTCAAAGGATTTGCTCTCTTAACAACTTCCTTATACATCATAGAGTGGTGTTAGCTCTAGTCCTCATGTTGGACATTGCATCCCTAGTACATATTTATCTTATAACTGGAAGTTTGTGCCTCTTGACCACTTTCCTTCAGTTCCCCCCCATCCTCTGCCCTCGACTGCTAACTACAAGCCTGATCTCTTTTTCTGCGAGTTTGTTTGGTTGTGTTTCAGATTCTACATATAAGTAAGATCACACAGCATTTGTCTTAATCCAATTTATCTCACGTAGCATAAAGCCTTCAAGGTCCGTCCATGTTGTCACAAATTAAATCATTTTTTATTTTATTTAATTTTTTTCTATTTTCCCCTCTAATCTTATCTTTGATGTCTATTAAGCAAAAAGTAGAATGTATTTAAGTGTAATATGTGACAAAAAGGAATTAAAGGAGGCCAAAGAGGACAATTCCTTTCTGGGTATATTAATTTTATGAGAAACTAGAATATAATCTGTTTCATTAAAAATGAAGAGACATCCATCTCTGTGTCCTATACATTCACCTTGACCTCCCACCCTCTGCTGATGCCTAAGCCAAGGATGTTGGCTTTTTAATTTAATTATTTTTAATTAAAGAACAAGTGACATACAATGTTGTATTCATTTCAGTGTACAACATAATAATTTGATATTTGTATACATTTGAAATGGTCATAACAAGTCTAGTTACCCTCAGTCACCATACAAAGTTGTTACAATATTATAGACTATATTCCCTATGCTGTACATTACACTCCTATGTCTTATGTTATAACTGGAAGATTATACCTCTTAATCCTCGTCATCTATTTTGTCCATCCCTTAAAGCTCCTCCACTCCGGCAACCATCAGATTGTTCTCTGTATCTATGAGTCTCTTTCTGTCTTCTTTTGCTCATTTTTTAGGGTCACATATAAATGAAACCACATAGTATTTTTCTTTCTCTGTCTGACTTACTTCACTTAGCATAATACTATGTCTTTCCACATTGTTGCAAATGTCAATATTTCATTCTTTTTTTGTGGGTGATATATATATATTTCTCAAATCTTCTTTATCCATTCATCCATTCATGGACACTTACATTGCTTCCATGCCTTGGCTATTGTAAAAAATGTGATCAACATAAGAGTACATGTGTTTTTCTGAATTAATATCTTTTTCTTTGGACAAATGCATACAACTAGAATTGCTGTATTGTATGGTTATTTTATTTTTAATTTGTTGAGGAAACTCTCTACTGTTTTTCATAGTGGCTGCACCAAGTTACATTCCCAACAGTGCACAAGGGTCCTCCTTTCTCCACTTCCTCACCAATACTTGTTATTTTTTCTCTTTTTTGATACTAGCCATTCAGACAGGTACGAGGTGTTATCTCATTGTGGTTTTGATTTGAGTTTCCCTGATACTTGGTGATGAACATTTTTCATGTGCCTCTTGGTCCTTTGTATGAGTTGTATAAGTTCTTTATATATATTTTGGATGTTAATCCTTTATTGAATATATCATTTATAAATATCTTTTCTCAGTAGGTTGCCTTTTTGTTTTTTTGATGGTTTCCTTTGTTATACAGAAGCTTTATAGTTTTATGTAGTCCCATATTTATTTTTGCTTTTGCTTCCCTTGCCTGAGGAGATGGGACCAAAAAAATATTATGAAGACTGATGTTAAAGAGATAACTGCCTATGTTGTTTTCTAAGAGTTTTATGGTTTCAGGTTTCACATTTAAGTCTTTTTTTTTTCAAGATTTTATTTATTTATTTGACAGAGAGAAACACAGCTAGATAGGGAACACAAGCAGAGGGACTGAGAGAGGGAGAAGCAGGTTTCCCGCAGAGCAGGAAGCCCGATGTGGGGCTTGATCCCGGGTCTCCAGGATCATGACCTGAGCCTAAGGCAGTCGCTTAACCAATGAGCCACCCAGGCACCCCACATTTAAGTCTTTAATTCATTTGCAGGACATTTTTGTATATGGTATAAGATAGAAATCCAGTTTCATTCTTTGGTGTGTATCTGTCTAACTTCTAAATACCATTTAATAAAGACTCTATCATTTCTCCATTATGTATTCTTACCGCCTTTGTTGTATAAGCACACTTTTTGTTTTATTTCTAATTTTTGACAGCTCTATATTTAAATAATTGTATTATTATAATTGTATTAACACTAAGTTTTAAGGTGTACATGGTTCTAATTAACTTACAATTGTAATTTTCCCTTTCTGAGCATTTATAGTTTTTGTCATCACTTGTCCTTTTTTTTTAAAAGAGTTTATTTATTTATTATTTTAGAGAGAGAGCAGGGGAAGGCACAAAAGGAGAGGGAGAGAGAATCCCAAGTGGACCCCATACTGAGTACAGAGCCCAGCTCAGGGCTCAACCTCATGTCTCTGAGATCTTGACTTGAGCTGAAATCGAGAATTGATTAACCGGCCAAGCTACCTAGCTGCCCTATAATTTGTCTTTTTATATCTTCCATATCTTTGCAATCCCTGACCTTCTTTATTAAGACAGTCAGGTATCCCATAAACTCACCAAAATACTGATTCCCTTAATTTTTAATTCTCCCAGAACACAACCAGCTATGTGAACAATGGCTTTCGGTGGCCTATTCTCTCAGGGATTCTATTTTATAGGTGATATCAAAGCAGAGGATGCTATTTGGAGTAGACTAAAAAGGAATCCATTTTCTTAAGCTGGATTTTAATTAGTCAAATGGGACATGTTAATGTTATTCACTTGAGATATGAGGGGAAAGGAACCAAAACAGGGAGGAATGTAGCAAGCAGAGAATCCAGTTGAGATTATCTGACTTCTCCAGAAAGTGGAGATGGCATACCCCTAAATTTTTAAATTTTTTTCACAAAAGGATTATAAAAGAAAGAAAAAAATGTGAAAGGCTAGAAATATGGTAGCATATGTGCCACGAAGCTGCTAAAGGCTCAAGTACCAGGCTTATAGCTTTTCTTTGCAGTACAGTTGCTTATCAATGAAGCGTGTATGCAGTCTAATTAACATAATTGGAACTACTATAATTATGCTATCATTTTGTTTACTTTAGCACATTCTGTTGAGGTATATGGGTAGCAATATTTGCTATTGAAATATTGCCCCCTTGCTGCACGCAGGTTGTTTAATCATCCTGTTTATTCTACCTTCCTCATGGTGCCACCCTAAGTCAAAGGGGAAGAAAGTGTTAAGTCCTTACAGCCAGAAAAGTGTGGGAGAAAAAAACAAAGAAACAATCAAGGAACCCAGAGCCACAGAGCTCCAAGAATGGGCAGTTTTGCAAAAGCACTATAAGAAAATAGCACTCTCTAGTTCAGAGCATTCAATCTAATAAAATGATGAAGGAAATTGATTTCAAACAGAATGCATTCATCATGCGTTTACCCCTCTGTTTTAAGCAGCTGAAACAACTTAGATCTCATTTTGGAAAACTGAGAATAAAGTCATAAAGGCTCAGTGGGATTTGCTCTAAATATCCATTACCAAGTTGGAACCAAAAGATTTTATTTGTTTTGACCTTTTAAGTGAGGCTGCAGTGAGGATGGGGAAATGATACTTCTTGCTACTCAACATTCCTCCTCCTACTTCTTGTTTTTAGAGACCCTAAGGATTTTTTTCCCTGAGTTTTCAGAACTACTCAGGAGATGAGAACTTTACAGGCCAACAGGATCATGTACAATTGCTTCTTTCCAGCATCTCCAAAGGGAGACAGGGAGCAGGGGTCTTGATTTTCAGAATAAGTTTGTGTGGCTGTTCTATGGCACAGAAGAGGTTACACAGGTGTTTCAGGCCTTTGAAGTTTTGTTTTTGCTCATGTTGTTTCCAAAGAGAAGGTGTAGGCTAAAACATTCCCGATGGTTCCTACCGGAGGCGTCACACCAAGGCAAGCAGATGTTGGTGTCACATTCACAGCCAATGAGTGTAATATCTGGTTTTTCATAACTACTCTTCCAAAGAGCATAAACAGAACACAGTATAAAGATCAATTAAACAGGGGGAGACATGCTCCATGCCCTCTGGTCCCACTGAGCTCTCTGAATGACTCCACATCTTCCTGCCTCCATTTCCTGAGCTCCCTGTTAGACACCACAAGTCACTGGAAAAGCTGCTAATGTGTACACTCCTCCTTAAAGGTACATCACATATTCTTTGCCAAGGTTCAGGACGTGGGTCTTAGTCATCTACCAGATGTTTTTATTTACTAGCTGTTATTTAAAATAACTTGTAGGTTTTCTTATTTCATTCTGATCTCATTGCATTTGGAAATCTTTAAATGCATGCAACACATGTATTCCTGAAGTAGAGACACAGAAGCAGTAATCAGGACTGTGAAAGCTCTTTGTGAAATCCACACAAAATCAGTCAACTGCATGAACATGCTGAACAGTATTTCATACTCATATTAAGTAATGAATTAAACAAGAACATTTTAACGGGGGCTGAGGGAAGTGAATGCTGTCAGTGTCCTGTGGTCAAGATCCCCCTTTCCTGGCCAATATACCTACCTCCCAACTTCTGGGAATGTGGGGTTGTTAATGGCCTATTGGTGCTTTTTTATCCAGAGAATTTCCCTAAGTTTATCTAAACATGAGTGTTCTCCTTAAAGATTCCTCTGCGGTACTGACACACACATGCATACAGGGCAACCCACTGCCAATAATGGAATAACATGCAGATATATAGGGTCCATTCCCCTGACCATGGTACCACTCATGCCCAGAGTTCCCTGACGGATAGCCTGAAGATGGACACCAATGGGACTGACATTCTTACACAGATCTGTCCTCTGCCCTATCCTGCCTCCTTCCTTATATGCCTTGGTCCACTAAAATTCCTGTTCTTCTCCTAGAACTTAGAAAGTGAAAATACCTGAATAATTTGCACTATAGGGTTTTATATGGTGTATATTCTGAAGACAGAACAGAAGTGGCAGAGAACAATAAATACGCAGAGCTGGAAACACTATCTGATACTGAGCAGCGATTCTATTTTTCATAATGGATACATATGTACACAAACAAAATGAGTTGAAGACTATTACAGGTTATCCTGAGAGGCACTAATACTGGAATAATAATACTGGTCATTAGGAAGCCAGGCTCTTCGGCAGATATTTGGGTTAAATCTAGCTGCTTGTATTCTCTGATGTTGTGCCTTGGACAAGTCACTGAACTTCTCTGCTTCTTAGTTTTCTCATCCATAAAATGGGGATAATAATGGTACCTCTTCCTAGAGTTGTTCTAAGTATTAAATGAGTTAATGAATACACAATTTAGAACAGTATACAATATAAAGTAACTATTCAAAGGAAGTGAACATTTTTCAATATCATACATGTCTGCAAAAACAGCACTATCTTTATCAACAACCATTATAAGTTCAAGATGTGGGACATTATGAAGACTTCAAAATGACAAGGCATCCTTCTCTGCACTGAATCTTGGGGAGGCTTGCTAACCTTGGATACAGTGGGTTCAGAAAGCAGTTCCTCACTTCATAGGACATGGCAGAATTTTACTCATATATTCCAGTACCAGGAACTATTCTAAGAACTGTACATTTAACAGTGAACTGATCAGATTCCTGCATTCATAGAGTCTATATTCCAACAATGGACAAACACAATAAGCAAATGAAAGTAAGACTTCCTCAGACAGTGATAAAATCTATGAAATTCAACAGTAATGATCTAGAGTGATATTGTCCAAAAAACTCTCTGGATGTTGGAAATGTTCCGTAGCTGCACTGCCCTCATCACTACCAGTCACCTGTAACTACTGAGCACTTGAAATGTGTCTAGTGTGACAAGATAATTAAATTTCTAATTTTAAAATTTATTTTTTTCCATTTAGAGTTGTTTTTTTATTAGATGTTAGATTTGGGTCACATCTTTTTTTTTTTTTTATTGTTACTTAAATTTTTTTTTCCAGTGTTCCAAGATTCATTCCCCATTCCCCACACCCAGTGCTCTATGCAATAAGTACCCTCAGTACCCACCACCAGGCTTTAATTTTTAAATTTAAAATGAAAATCAAATAGCCACAGGTAAATTTGAGTTTACAGGAGGATAAGAGAGAATCCAGAAATAGACCCAAACATACATGAACACTGGAATTATGAAAAAATAACTGTACTTGGACACACCGAATACAGGAAAGAAGAGATTTTTTTTTCAATAAATGGTACTATTTTTGGAGGGGTATAAAAATGAAAATACAAAATTAAACTTGGATCCTACCTCACCATATAAAGAAATTAATTCTAGGGGTTGCATATCTAAATATTAAGGGCAGCACAATAAAACATCTGGGAAACAATACAGGAGGATACCTTGCTAGCACAAAAATTTCATAAATGGGACATACAAATCACTGTACATAAAGGAAAATCAACAGGAGTTGACTAAAATCTAAAAATTTTATTCATCAAGATATTTTATGAGATTTTTTTAAACAAGAGTGAGAGAAGATATTTGCAACACATATATCTAACAAAGCACTTTTATCCATGATATATAAAGAGAATACCTATAAATCATAACAAAAAGGCAGAGAATGTAATAGAAAAAATGGAAAAGACTTAAACAAATATTCACAAGACTTCACAAAAGGAGAGATTCAATTAGCCAATAAACATAGGAAAAGATGCTCAATCTCAATCATAGTCAAGTAACTAGAAATAAAAAGCATGAGCTACCATTGCACACCACCAAGCTAGTTCAAGTAAGAAGGCAGATGATATCAAGCATGTGTGGTGATATGCAGCAATCGGGACCCTATAAAAAGTTGTAGGGAATGCTGGGGCACCTGGGTGGCTCATTTGGCTGAGTGCCTGGCTCTTGGTTTTGGCTCAGGTCATGATCTCATGAGATCAAGCCCCATGGCAGGCCTCTGCACTCAGCACAGAGTCTGCTTGAGATTCTCTCTCTCAGATGTCTCCTCTGCCCCTCTCCCCTGCTCACACAGGCATGTGCTTTCTCTCAAATAAATAAATACAGAAATAAATAAAATATTTCTTAAAAAAGTTGCAGGGAACTCCACCTAGTATAAACCATTTGCATACTCTTTTATTCAGCAATTTCATTCCAGAATATATATCTAATAGAAATGTATACAAATGTGCTCCAAAATACATATACAGTAATCTTTACAGCAATACTATTCATAATAGTCCCCAAACAGAAAACAAGGCAAATGTTCATGAACAGAAGAATGGATAAATAGCAGCACATTCACATAGTAAATTATTATGCAGCAATGAAAAATCAATAAACCACTGCTTTATATAATAAACAGAATGGATGAATCCCACAAACATAATATGGAATAAAAGAAGTTAGAAATCAGTATACACTGTATGAACAGTAGAGACCCTATTTAGTGTTCAAACGCAGGCAGAACAAATCTATAGAGTGAGAAGTCAGGGGAGTCATGATCTTGGGGAAGAGGGAAGCTCCTGGGAAGATGAGGATACTTTATATTTGTGTGGGTATTGGTAAACTTTGGTTGTTTAGTTTTCTATATTATCCCTCAGTAAAAAGCTCATTTTAAAGAAATACATAGCCAAACAGAAAATATAGTTTGATCCCATTCTCTTTTGCGAAAATACATGTGTGTGTACCTATTCTGAAGACTGAATTATCTTTGGGGTTTGGAGGGAGTTACTGGCAATTTGTATTTGCTTTACTTATCATATTTTCTAATTCATCTGCAACAAACATGTATAACTTGGTAATAAGAAACATATTTTGTTTCTTTATCACAACAACAATAGGAACACCAAAAGATAAAGCTAAGACATAGGCAAAGAGAAGATGCAAGATCAAAGGAAGGATTTTCTTTTAGGTGCTAGGAAAAACCTGAGCACTTTTATATGCGGAGTGGAAAGAGTTAGGGAGAGGTAGGAGCTGAAAGATTTTTTGTTTTGATTTGTCATTGCAAAAACATAAAGACCCATTTTGTCCATTAATACTATGTAAGAGACAGATCTAGTCCTATTACATGCAATTTGCCAGCATATGCCTTGGACAGAAGCTATTCTTTTTTTATTAGTTTTCTTCTCATTTCCATTGTAGTCAAGCACTCCCAAATACTGTTTTTGAAAAGCAGTTAATTCTCTCTGAAAATAATAAAAATAAATAAGCATCCAACAACAGCAACAACAAAAACAAACAAAACTACACAGAAGCATCAGTGTTTTCTTTGGCGTATAGCAAAATCTTCAGACAGTTTAGCATGATACTCCAGCTTTCAAAATGTAGCACCAACCTTCTCCTCTTGTCTTATTTTCCGCCACTCACATCAGCCCTGTTCTGCTATGGCGTATGGAGACATGTGCATTCCTCCAGCTTTTTCATATTTATATTATGATCTAGCTCTTCTCCACCTGGCAAAATCCTCCCAGTGTTTGAAGGCTCAGCTGGCATGATAACTGTTTGAAGAAGTTGTCTAAGTTCCTCTAGTTGTAACAGAGGAACGGGTAAAACCTCTGGGTTTTCTGAATAATTTGTAATAGTAAGGGCTACCATTATATACCAGGAAGTGGGTGCGACATCAATATTGTTATTCCTCAAGACTAGTCTACCAAGGTGATACAATTATACCTCTTTGTCAGATCAGGAAACTATCCATGCTCACTTAGCCAGTAAGTAGAAGACAGGATTTGACTTACATCTGCTGTCTCTAAGCCAATACTCTGTGTATGTGCCTGGGCCCCCAACTGCACAGTATGTTTGAGGGCAGGAACCATACCCTAGTAATTTTTTTTTGCCAACACCTGGCACAGAAATCAACTATATTAAGTCATTCTAAATGCTTGCAGAACTGAACTGACTTCAATTCAGTAAGTATGACATCGTGTTATGGGAGTGGTATGGGCCGAATGATGTCCCCTCCAAAACTCCCCTCCACTTCCTCAGAATGTGTCTGTATTTGGAGAGATAACTGGGGTAAAATGAGGACATACTGGTTAGGGGGAGATTAAGACACAGACACACAGAAAGATGACCTTGTGAAGACAATGGCCATCTATAAGCCAAGGAAAGGCATCTCAGAAAAAATCAACGCAGCTGACATCTTGATCTCTAGCCTCCAGAATTGTGAGAGAATGATTTTCTGTTATTTAAGCCACTTTGTCTGTGGCACTTTGCTGTGGGGGCCCTATCATACTAGTGCAACTGCTTTGGCCATGCCACCTTAGCTGTGCCCTATCAAAGCTCTGATGAGTTGCTTTCTCTCTTCTGTTTGCCTCTGACTTCCTTCTGCAGAGTCTACAAATCTTCTAGTTCCTGGTTCATCTTCACCAGCTCTCTCCAGCCCCCTACCACTTTGTTCTTCTCTTGGAATTTGCGTTTTCCTGTTCTACCCATCTATGTGATGATCTCTCCCTTTGTATTGACCTTGTTTGGGGCTTGCTTACCTGATTTGACTTGTAGCTTTTGTTACTCAAACAATTGCCTAACTAGAATTGCCAGAAGTAGTAAATGAAAATTATTATATTGTATATAATATTATTATATTATAAAAATATTGTTTATCCAAAACTCAAATTTAACTGTGTCCTGTATTTTATCTGCCAGCTCTCTGTAGCTTTACCATCACCATAGCCTTCAGTGTCCTTGTTGTGGCATAATTACTGAAGAAGTGGAGAAAAAGGGCACCTGGGTGGCTCAGTGGGTTAAAGCCTCTGCCTTTGGCTCAGGTCATGATCTCAGGGTCCTGGGATTGAGGCCTGCATCGGGCTCTCTGCTCGGCAGGAAGCCTGCTTCCTCCTCTCTCTCTGCCTGCCTCTCTGCCTACTTGTGATCAAAGTGTGTCAAATAACTAAATAAACAAATAATAAATAAATAAATAAATGGAGAAAAATATACCTGCAATTAAAAAAAATAAAAGACTATAAGATTTAAAGCAAGGCACTAAGTTCGAATTCTAAGATTCCCACTAATTTTCCAAGTAGCATAGAACAATTCATTCTATCATTTAGGATCCTTCATCCATTATCTATTTGTCCATTTCTTGTCAAACATAGCTGAGAAAGGGAAAACTTAATCCCATTCTATTTGTGTCTGTCCAGACAGCTCCTCTAAATTGCTGGGCTCTTTATTATTTTTTCAAATACTTCATTCTTCATTACACTTCCTCTAACTAAGAACCAAGGCAATGTTTTCAAGCACTATTTAGTTTTGCTCCATCCCATCCAGGGCCCTCCCACCCCCACCCAATTCTAAGGAGTCTTTTTCCATTCATTTCTTGGGTATGGAAACATATCCGCGAGCCATTTACAAACTGTTCTCCACAACCCTATCCCCCACACCAGCCATGGTGTCTTTGACATACATAGCTTTTGGAGAAAAAGGCTGAGTTTTTTACCAACTTCATAAAACTCTTCTGTAAATAAAGCAGTCTAAGTTTTGCTTGGGATCTGTTTTTCTTATTCAGAGAGCTGAATCAATAGTATGTTTTGTGATTCTGCTTAAAGGGAGACACGGTTAAGAAGCTTAACAGAGAAAGCATGGGCCATACAGCAGTTGCCCAGGCTCTGTAGATGTCGATTAACTCCCCAATGTTCCCTCTTTAGACAGATGTTCCCTAGGAAACTTGCCAAAACACATGCGCATTCTGTTAGCAGCGAAGAAGTTAAATAGAAAGCCACTTCCTCCTTTCCCTGAATGCATGCTCGAAAATCAGAAACTATAATTAAATGCATATGTGGCATTTTTCACAATATGTTATGTTGGTGGTTCTAATTATTATCATACGTACCATATTTGATCTGGTAGAACATGTGAAAATGTTTATATACTTTTACATTATGGTTTAGCAACACATATAAACATTTAGGTACAAAAGGATTATAAATTTTGTTAAAGGCATTGAATTACTGTCAAAAAGAGAGAAACTTTAGCAATTATCCTTGTATTTTTTGCAAACCTTTTGTCACAGAACAAACTGTTTCGGAAAGTAAAACTGCAAGGAGAACCCAAATTGAGGGAGTGAGACTGAAATGTGTCAAATAAACAGAATATATTTTCCTGGAGCCATCTTCTAGAACTCGGCGAGGATCTGGGAATTTGGGGCCAAGGCAGGTCCTGGGCTCATCTATCCCCTCCTGCTCCCCTCAAAGGTGAAGACACAGGAGTGGAGAGCATGTGAATCACCCAATGTCACAGAGCAGATGCCTGCCCAGGAATCATTGAGAACTTACTATGTTCCAAGCACTTCTTATACAAGAATCCTAATCTTTACCACACACTGACTCTCACATTACAAAGACAAAAACCAATTCAAAAGTTTTAGGTGGGTTTCCCATTGTTATTCAGCTGATTAAAGGCAGAACCTGGAACAGGAGAAGCCAGATTCAAGAATAAAAGCTTCCTCTGCCTCCAGGGATGAACGTGGGCTTTGTCTCAGCTTCCCCTTCTAAAGTGTTAGGAGTGTTAAATTAATTCAACGAGGAGGGCATTAGACTGAGGAAGCTCTAATACCTTGGCTACCTGCATAAGCAAACCAAAATCTAAGCCTGCAAATGCCTCGAAGTTTACAAAATTGAAACCTTGGAGCTCCAGCCAGTCAATAATTTCCTACTCTGCTTCTGCCTCTTCTCTATAAAAGTCCCTCTCCAGCCTCAGTTGGTGGAGCAGCTCCAGACCCAGATGGTGCTGCTTGATTCCAGTGGATGAATGCTGGAATAAACTCTTAAAAACATCAATATGCCTCAGTTTTGGGCACCTGGGTGGCTCAGTGGGTTAAAGCCTCTGTCTTCGGCTCAGGTCATGATCTCAGGGTCCTGGGATCCAGCCCATGTGTCGGGCTCTCTGCTCAGTGGGGAGCCTGTTTCTCCTCTCTCTCTGCCTGCCTCTCTGCCTACTTATGATCTCTCTCTGTCAAATAAATTTAAAAAGAAATTAAAAAAATATGCCTCAGTTTGCCTTTTAACAAGGGAAAGGAACTTTTTAATTCTTATATCTGTGACTTGTGCTAACTTTGTATTGCTCACTAGAAAAATGGCAAGGATTATGCAACGTAACCTTCGAGCAAATTTGCATGTCATCAACTCATAAAATGTCAAAGCTGAGAAGCCGTAGGAGGGCATCTGGTCCATCCTCTTCATGTTAAAAGATGAGGAATCTGAGGTCAACTAGCTGTGTGACTTGAGATCAATAGCAACCTGCTGGGGTATTTTGGAAACCCCGCCCCCTAGCATCCTCATACCTGTAATTCTAAAGCAGGGCTTGGGCAGAGGTAGCTCTGGCTCTATTGGTAGCCTTGAAATCTTCTTAGGCAGCTAGGTAATGTGTTTTCTTAGACAGCCAACGTAATGGGAATGGTCTTATTAGAGGGCCTATAACTACCGCAAGGGCGAAGTTTCTCCCGGGATGGGTAAGCATGTAGATAACCCAGCCAATTAGGGCTGTTTCTCCTAATGGTTTCTGCTTAATGTAGAGGGTCAGTTAATCAAACTCAAACAGCTCTAGCTAGTGTCGACCATTTCCTATCTAACTGACAGGCCTGGAGTGCCCACCGGAGGGAGCCTCCGCAATCCCCAATTGTGGCTGCAGATGAGCTTTGTGGTTGGAGGGAAGTTAAGATGCCCTGAAGTCTAGACACAGAGACTCATCTTTGAAGGTGCAATAAGGAGCCATAGAGAGAGACAGTTGTAAAAGTGCAGCTCAAGAGTCTGCTTGACTAATAATGACTAGAAGCAACTGCCCTAGGGCTCCCTTCTGACTTAAACTATTAGAGGTAACCACTATGATTTATAGAAAGATGGGAGTAGAGAACATCCGTCCTTCCTCCCTCCTGTTCCTCTAATGCATTTTGAAGTTTAGTGATATCATAGGAGCCACTTTCATTCATTTCTAGCTGTGAAGCGGATCACAATTACCCATTAGAACTGCAAAGTAACTAAAAAATCACATTTTAGAGAGTGTTTTTAGCACCATATGGTTGGGTACTGACAGGATAGAGCACAAAGGCAACAGAAAAGTGTGGTGACAGAAGCATTTTCATTAAATCCACCTTTTTTTCCTTCTCTTGCTTCCCATTTCCAAGGCTATTTGGAACAGGGATTGATGCCAGGGCTCAGGAAAGGACAAAACCATTACTGATCTCACAGGGAATGGGGCATGTGTGCAGAAGAAGAGGTTGGGTGACATCTAAGGCTGCCTGTTCTTTACAGTGCACTCACAATGAAGCATATTCCCTTATTCCTTCTCTTCGATTTAGTTGCTCCTCAAGCTCTAACTTGTAATGGTCTTATTTCTTTTATTCTTCCACTATTAATGTGCATCCATGAGAAAAAAGCTACTGAAAAACAAGATACAAGAAACTCCCTGAAAAGATGATTCACTAAATCCCCAGAGACACCCCAAATTAGGTCTATCACACCAGTTTTTAAGCACTGATTGAGAACATACTAAGTATTACAAGTTGACTAAGAATGGCACAAAATATAGACTATGTGTAATTGATGAAGGGAATGGATGTTTCTTGGGAAGGCTAAGACTGTGGCATGCTTTGAAAAAGATTCTTGTGAGAATCTGACTCAGTAGAAAACTACATCACTATTGATTACCGAGCTTTGCCATGGACCTGTGGTGCCTCGGTACCTCCCAGAAGCCTCCCAGCAGCCCTGCAGATGGCAGAGTAGTTGCCCTCAACTCACAGACTGGCGAACTGATCCCCAGAAAATTTAGGTAGTTTTCCAAAACACAATAGCCAATAAAGGTTATCTGACTCCCAAGTCCTATTTCACAATTTAATTTTTAAATATACATACCACAGTTCTGGACTTCTGAGTAAAATGGTGACATGAGTACAGTTGTTTAATTATTCAATAGTGAGAGAGCCCTAGAAAGCCAGATGGAGGAGAACCAGCAGAATGTGGCTGACAACTCTCGATTCAGAGAGGAAGTGGCCAAAGATGAGAACAGACCAAACACCACACAGTGGAAAAATGTGAATCCTTCTGGAAAGGATACCATTGGACTCACTTGAGCAGCCAGAAGAAGCACATGGACCAAAGACATAATCACCTGCAAAGATTGCCCAGTGTTCTCACTCAAACTCCCTGTACACTCCTAGCTTACAGAATACCAAAGCTAGTCAAAGAAAACTATGATAAATCTGGTATTTCACCTTCTTTATTTGAAAATGAAAGTTGGATAGAGGTCCACATCAATCTCGATTCCAAATTTATTTTAAGTCAATCCTAGGTAAACATAGGCTGCCCTATGCAAGGATAAGCAGAGAGAAATCATCATGCTTTTGAAAGTATACTGCAGTTCAGAAGAAAAGGATAATTCTGAGATCATCACAATTGTCTTCCTTTTAAGTAGATTTCCTTGGAGAAAAAAGAATATGAATTTTTAAATTCTAACCTTGTTTTTTATATATACACAAGAAGACACTGAATCAAATAAAATGCAGTATTAAGTCATAAGGAGAAAAAGATCTGGAATAAGAAAAGGTATACAATGTGAAAGACATGAATTTGAAATTAAAAATTATAGCATAATCTTTCCATAATATTCTGAGTATAATACAAAGTAAATTTAGTAGAGGACATATTTAATATTTTAATATAAAATTCAGTAGAACAAGGTAAAGACATCAATATTTTGATGAGAGCTAAGGGTATCAGATCCAGTAAAATATATAGGATATATATTTAAGATTTTCATTTCTTTATGCAGACACCCAATATTTCAGACATCCACAGGGGTCAGAAAATATAATATTTAATTACTTCCTGAAAACAACTATTTAAACAATTTGAACAGTTTGGTAGGAATATAAACTGGTACAGCCACTATGAAAAACAGTGTAAAGTTTCCTCAAGAAACTTTAAAAAGAACTACCATATGATCCAGCAATCTCACTTTTGGGTATATATCCAAAGAAGACAAAAATCATTAACTGAAGAGATATCTGTACTCCCATGTTCACAGAAAATATTATCCCAAGCATTATATCATAGTAAATATTACAATAACCAATGTATAAAAATAACCTAAGTGTCTATAAATAGATAAGTAGATAAAGAAAATGTGGTATGTGGTACACACAGAAACACAGAGGAACATGATTTTGCCTTTAAAAAGAGGGAAATCCTGTTATTTGCATCACCAGGAAAGAAACTTGAGGGCATTATACTAAGTGAAATAAACCAGAAAGAGAAAGACAAGTGTTGCAATGTATCACTCATCCATGGAATCAAAAACAACAAAAAAAGAGAAACTCATAAGGAACAGAAAGTAGAATGGTAGTTACCATAGACTGGGAGATGAGACAAGTAGAGGGAGGTTGGTAAAGAGTGCAAACTTTCAATTATGAGATGAATAAGGTCTGAGGATCTCATGTAGAATATGGTGATTATAGTTGATACCACTGTATTGTATAACCAAAATTTGCTGAGACTAGAACTTAAATGTTCTCACCAAAAAAAAAAAAAAAAAAAAAGGTTACTATGTGAGGTGATGGATGTGTTAATTAGCTTAATGGGGAAAATCCTTTATAATGTATACATGTATTACATCATCATGTTGTACAGTTTAAATATTTTACAATTTTATTTGTCAATTATACCTGAACAAAGTTGGAAAAATAAAAAATAAAAGAGGGTGAAAACTTTTGGAGATGATGAATATGTTTGTGGCATAGACCATGATGATGGTTTCACAGATGTGTACTTACTTCCAAACTCATCAAGTTTTGTACATGAAATATGCACAGTTTTTTCTGTGTCAATCATACCTTAATAAAGTGGATTTAAAAAAGATAAATTCAAGAAAAGACAACAATGGGTCAAAAATAGGAGTGAACAGTGAGATCAGTTAAAGAGTGTCCACATAATTTCCAACATGATTATAAAACTTAATGCAAATGTGAAAATGATCATTGAAGATTAGAAGCATAATGTAATTAATAGCAGTAAAGTTTAAGTAAATCTTGTTTATGTGTTATACGTACAGGTTGGTGTTTTTAGATATGTACATATTTATATACTCAAAAATCTGTTCCAGGCAGATCTGGGTTTGAATCCCAGTTTTGCCACTTAATTTTCCATGATCTTTGGTAAATATCTTTACAACATGCATATATATGAACACACCTATGCACACACATAACATATCCACAATAGGACAATTCCACAAAATTTTCAAAATAATTATCTCTAGTTGATAGGATTATGTGAAAATTTTCTTATTTCCCGAATATATTTTTTGCCTTATGCAAAGTAAGCATTTATCACATCAGGGTCAGAGAATGACATCAAAGAAGAGAGATACTAAAATTGAAATTATAATTCTAGCTAAGGACCTTTCCTTTGGAAATGTCAAGCTTCTGCACAACTAGGACCCTTGCATTGAACTTGTATTAGAAACTTATTAATCACACATGTCCTTTCACACATGTTGGAATCTCAAAATCACATCATCAGAGTTACTGAGACTCTTGAGTGTGCCATTGACCTCTGAGAGGCCCCGGGGAATAATTGCGGAGAATGTGGGCACCGGGATCAGACAGCCTGGGCCTATTTCCTGCTCAGTCCTTACTCACTGGGCTTTACTCTTCTCCCTAGAGACTAAGAATAATAGGAATGCATATTTCATAGTTTGACAATGAGAAAGAAGCCAGAAATAGCTGAGGAAGAGCTCAAACATTAGGGAAGCTGCAGGGACAGTTTTAAAGGGAGAGCTGACCATCTCCAGAGCTCTTCCGTACTGCTCTTGGGTCCTCCCTGGTCCTAAAACCTGGTTCTGAGGCCAGGTTCCTGAAAAGCTGTTCATTATTTTTGTTTTTTAAGATTGTATTTATTTGAGAGAGACAGCACGAGCAGGGGAAGAAGCAGACTCTCGGCTGAGCAGACGCAGACCCAGACATGGGACTTGATCCCAGAACCCTGGGAGCATGACCTGAGCCAAAGGCAGATGCTTAACTGACTGGGCCACCCTGCTGTACTTTATTATTATTATTATTTTTAATCCATCTTTCGGCCTGACTTGAAACTGCGCGTGAGGCTTCTGTTCTGACACCAGAATTCTTCTACTATCAACAAAACATTTATTCAGGAATTTTTGAAGCTCTACTCCATGGTAAGCTTAGCCACTAGATTCTGACCCCTTAAAGTTTATAGTAAGCCCAGTACTCATGTATTAGGAATTAAGTAGGAAAGAATTAACCATGAGATTTCCATTCTGACTCTGAAAGACATATAACACAGACATCATAGCCAACGATGTTGTAGAGCTAACGCCTCTTAAGCTCCTTTAAGATTCTTTTAACAGCACTATGTACTCTGTGTAAATAAATGAGCCTGTAGAGAAATGGAAGATGAGTCACAGTCGCTATGCCCAGAGACTTTTGGCTTTGTTTTGCAGTCATTACATTGAGAATATTCACTCTTCTCTTTCTTCAGTTGGCTGCCCCATTCTTTTGGTTTCTGTCCTTCTTGCTTGAATAAAAGCAAGTTTGAATATAAATGGCTGGCCAATTCCAAACTATCACTTGGAGATAATTAATTTGGACAGCAAGCATAAACCTAGCATTTGTGGGGCTGACTTGAAGCTCAGTTAACTCACCAGATGAATTATTTTATATTTAGGTAGCTATTCTTCCAAAGACACATTAATAAGACAGGTGTTTAACCTCTGGTCCCACATCTGACTCAGTCCCGGTGGAGCACCAACTTTCCCGAATATAGCAATAGAATATTTTGGTGTGGTTTTTTATTTCACTGTCACCAAGCGAACCACTTAATTAATCTTTCTTCTTCTTCTTTTTCTTCTTCTTCTCCTCCTCCTCCTCCTTCTCCTTCTCCTTCTCTTTCTTTCTCCTCCTCCTTCTCCTTCTTCTTTTGAAATCAACAAACTCCCAGGAACATCCAAGCCAGAATAAAATAGGAAAAGACGTGTTAACTATCCACATATCAGACACTGAAAAGTGCTATGACTGATCTTGTTTATTGAGTAATTATGACACACATACACCGCATTTCAAAAGCATGCATTTTCTATCAGGGACTTACCTCACCAATTCTCCAAATGTTCTTCTTTGAGAATCAGGACACAGTCCTTGAAACACTGCTCACCAACTGTGTTTGTGGCGCTCTATCAATACCTCTAAAAAACAGTGAAATTTGCAATCGGCAACTAAAGAATCTTCAAGGACATCCTCACAAGGAGAACACCAGATTTTCAAATCTGAAACAGATGTGCAACGACGTGAGTCCTGTTCCTTAAGGCCCTTTCTGTGCTGAGAAGTATCACCCAGATGTTGCTACCTGGAAGGCCTCCGATGACTCGCAGAATTTGTCTGACATAATAGGACAGTGACCCAGCTCTCTGGTTCAGAGGTGTAGCACAAATGTAGCAGAAAACGCAATTGCACAGCATGGCGGCTGGTCACTGGTCTCTGCTTTCACCTCTGTAATAAACTGAACCCTGTCGTCCGACCAAGGATCGAACTCTTGTGCTCCATTTATTTCAGTCACGCTCCACTGACATATGAATAGTCAAATGGGCAGAAGTTAACCTCAACCTCTCCAGCCTCCAGAAACACTTAAGTCTGTTTCATCCGATTTAACATCAATGCATATGTGCCGTACAAATCTTTGTTAAAGACCACTAACCTTAATGTTCAGAAAAGGGCACTGCTGAATCTGATGAATTTAAAACATGGAAGGATGAAAACCAAGAATTTCACAAGATTGCTTTCGTTAAAAATGCTTTATTACTCAAGACTGCCAAATGGAGAATGTATCAAAGGTAAGGCTACTACAAAGAAGAAAAGTGCTTTTCTTCCCCAAACATATGTTTTGCAGCTGAGCCCCATTCCCAGTTTTGAGGCTTGTTTCATGTGGTGTTCTGATTCTTTTCTTGGCAGAAAGCCCAAACATCTATGATGATACTTTCCCTCTCTTCCCAGACTTCAGATTCAGACACTGAAACGTTCAACAGAACACAAATAAAGTACGAACATGCAATTGTGTCTCCATGCAATCAAGAGCTCAAATAACACATTTGTCCAAAGGAAAAAGTATAACAAAAGTCATTATTTTGCTAGTTGGAAAAACATTTGGGGGAAGTTGCATGGTTGATTTTTTTTCCATAAATATTCCTGCCTCTTCATTTTGAAAAGTGAGGTGAGAAAAGAAATGCAAAGAATGGGAGAGAAGGAGAATTTTTGAAAATTGGCAGAACAGAATGTGAGGATTCCAACATGGTGTTGATGGATAGAGATAGGAATGTCACCGTCAAAGAAGAGTGGTTAGCGTTAAGACGTTTTTGAGGCACAGATGCATTAATGCTAATTCCATTGAAAAAGATGTAACTGTTTCTGGAGGATGAAAAGGTTAAGGTTCTCTTCCATACATTCTGCTCCCCATATGCTAGTGGTTTATGACGAAGATAATTGCTACAGTGCTTCCTCCACTCAGAATGAGAGAAACTATAGAGAAAAGGGAGCACATTTGCAAAGGAGCACATTTGCGGGTGCTGCTCTTTCATGCGGTTTTATGATTCCTTAGCAAGTCTGACCCTATTCTTGATGACTTCAAATCCTATTTTTGCCAGTCTCTCTTTTCAATGTTCACAACTCTGCTCCATTACTGAAGAGACCAACCTTGCCCTTCCAAATGCAGATTTTTCTTATGCCTTTTTAATCTGTTGAATAACAAATGGGATCATACAAACATTTGTGCTGGAAATTCATTAATTGACAAGCCCTATGTACTTAAATAGAACTTCGGCTTTTTTAGCTTCTCGTCTATATTGCCACACCTTCAGGCTTCATGAGAGGTCCTGTGGGTTCACAAACTAGTCTCTTTGCATGGGGGCCATGATGATTGGAACTTCCTCAGGAGAAGCAATGGACTTTCCACACTCCCAGAGATACAGGACAGTCCCTGCCTGGGAACACCACTGCTCTGCTTGTACCGACAGCCACAAACCTACTCTTCGAGCCCTTATAGCCACTTCTGCCTCCTTCCCAAGCACAGAAAAACCATTTTGCCTGAGTCACCCCTGAGTCCTTCTCAGTGTCAGAATAAGAGAGATGGGGTGTTCCTCTGTGGGTCACATACTATTAGCAGCATTCCTAAAATAGAGTTTTTTGGGGCACGTGAGGTATGACTTTCAGTGAAAGCTCTTTTAGTTTTATTTACTGCATTCTCTAGGATTCAGATGTCCCAGAAAATTGAAGCTAGAAATACATTCATGTGGGAGACAGTGTAATCCAAATCCATACTCTTCTCCAAATACCTCTTCTTTATATTCTTCCAGCTCATGATGCCTGGTTTCTTCTTTCCTTCTAGCTCATGATGCCTGGTTCCTTCTTTCTTATTGGAAAGTCCAATAAACTTCCCTTGGATCATCCATCAGAGCTTTAGATTTGTTCTCTATCAGAAAGCAATCTCCTTTCATAGGGTTCCCACAACAAAGCTATATACATACGTGTGTGTGTGTGTGTGTGTGTGTGTGTGTATGCTATGATTTTCTAAAAATTTAGAACAGTTTCACCTCAATTTTTATATTGGATACTTCAATGGGACATGAAGATTTGATAGATTTAACATTCCTAAAATACCTATTACATCAAGATATATATTTTACAAAGGAAAAAATCTAAAAATGAGTTTCTTAATTGTTATTTCTTTATCATGCTTGCAGTTTGGGTTGGACTACATGGAGATCAGGAAGGAATTCTAGAAATAAACTCATTGGAATGAATATTGGTTGTTCAAAGAGTTCCACCATTCTAAAGCCTAATGAGAAGGGCTTCCTAGGGCCTCTCCATGACCTTGATTTGTGTCTCCTGTACCTGGAGCATTTACAATGGACTCATGTCATGTTTTGATTGTTAAATATAAAGTTAGACAGTCTGGATGGCCACTCTGAGGTTGAGAAGTGTTGCAGGACCATAAATGATGTGTATCCCTATGATTTATTAAGTTTTCAAGGTCACATGAGACAAAGAGATTCTGGCCAAGAAGAGTAACTAAGGGCCAAACTGGGAAGACTCAAGACCCACTTAAGATAGGACAGGAAAATAAAAATTTCCTGACACACCTTATTCACCCTGCTTCCATATCACCTTTGTCTCCCTTTCTCCCCTCAAAAGCAGTAGCTATCAAGTGGGAAGAAGGTGATCCAAAAAGAGAGAAGAAGCTGACTATGCTTTCTTTTTCCAGAGCAGATTGCTCACACTAAGAGCTCCTCCCAGTTGAGGATGAGAAGGAAGGCATGCTCTTGAATAAGGGACCTGAACATTCTAATTTCTAAATTGAAGATTAAAAAGTCCTTGACCAGAAAGTTACAAAAACACCAAATTTTTGTTCAGGGTCATGGAATACTAATCCCAATAATTAAAGACAAAAGGACATGAAAATACAAAATAGAGTTGCTTTATAAAAGCACTCCAAAAATACTGCATGTTCAAAACACCAGGTGTGGTAGCCACGAATTCCAGATGATGAGTGAAAAATCTCACACTTATAATTATACCTGGTTCAATCCCTTTTTCCTTCTTGACCCTTCCAATCCATGTAACACTTCATGCTTCTAATTAGAACAACTTCTGTAGTGTTTCCAATCTCACTGAATATACCAGGGTTTTAGAATCATATAAATTTTAAAGATGGAAATAAACTTAGGAACATCTAGTTCAGTGGTTCTCAACCTTTTAAAGTGCAAATGAATCACCTAGGATCTTGTTAAGACTCAGTTTCTGATTCTGTATGGCTGAAATGAGGCTTGAGAGTGTGTTTCTAACAAGCTCCCAGATGATGTCAGTGCTGCTGGTCCGTGGACCATATTTTGCATAACAAGACTCTGATCCACATCTGTCCCACCCGTACAGCATAATCAACAAAATGAAAACTCTTAAAGAATTGAAAGACTTGGTTTCAGATAATGAAATTTAAAAAATGGTGATCCTAAAATAGAGACCTGTCATCTACTTCCTTAGGCAATGCTTTTTTCTTCACTACCATTACTCCAGCCATGTGTTATATGACCATTTCAGGTGTTAAGTGACCCATGAAGCTCTTCATCCACATCCAAACACAGTGTAAGGTGAACTAGCCATACTTCCCAATGCATTCCATGATGCCAGTATTATCCAATAACAAAACCAGACAAAGACATCATAAGAAAATAAAACCAGAGTGCAACACAGATGCAAAAATCCTTAATAAAATACTGGAAAACACAATCCAAGAATATATATATATTTATATAATATAGCATAACAGCTAGGTTATTTCTTAATAATGCAAAGTTCGCTTAACATTCAAAAATCAGGGGCACCTGGGTGGATCAGTTGGTTAAGCCTCTGCCTTTAGCTCAAGTCATGATCTCAAGGTCCTGGGATCCAGTGCCATATCAGGCTCTCTGTTCAGTGAGGAGTCTGCTTCTTCCTCCCACTCTCCCTTTGTGCTCTCCCCCTCTTTCTCTCTCAAATAAATAAAGATAAAATGAAATAAATAAGAATAAAAGGTTTAATTTAAAAAATCAGTTGATATAATACACCATATTCATAAAGAATAAAAAACCCCACATAATCATCTCAATAATGGAGACAAATCTCTTGACAAATATCTAACATCCAATTATGTTAAAAAAGTAAAAACCTCAACAAACCAGAAGTACAAGGAAAACTTCATCAATCCAATAAAGAGCATATATAAGAAATTTTTAAGAAACAGCTAATATCACACTAATGGTAAAAGACTAAATGTGAATGCTTTCCACTTAAGACAGAATAAAGCAAAGATGTCTAATCTTGCCACTTCTATTCAACATTGTATGGAGGGTTCTAACCAGAGAAATAAGTAAAAGGAAAGAAAAAAGAGAGAGAAAAAAATTTTTTAAAGGCAACCAGATAGGAAAGGAAGAAATAAAACTCTGTTAGTAGACATATTTCTTTTTGTAGAAAATCCCAAGGAATCAGTTTAACAAGGTCATAGGATAAAGAATAAAGATATAAAAATCAATTGTATTTCTATATGCTAGCAATGAACAATCCAAAATGAAATAAAGAAAACAATCTCATGTATAATTGGGTGAAAAAAATATTTACTTAAGGAAAAGTTAACAAAAAGTATAAGACTTGTGCCCTGAAACTATCAAATATTCTTGTGAAAAATGTTTAAAAACCTACATAAATGAAGTAACATCTTATATTCATGGATTGGAAAATTCAATATTGTCAAAATGGTAATTCTCCCCAAATTAATCTATAAATTCAATGCAATCACTATCAAAAGTATAGCTGACTTTTTAATAGAAAGTGACAAGCTAATCCTAAAATGTATATAGAAATGCAAAAGGCCTAGAATTGCCAAAGCAATTTTGGACGACTTACACTACTAACTTCAGAACTTACTATACAGCCATAGTAACCAACACAAGGTGGTTTTCATGCAAGGAAAGGCACATAGATCAATGGAACAGAGCTGAGAGTCCATAAATAAACTGTTACATTTATGGTCAATTGATTGTCGACAAAGATGCTGAGGCAATTCAAAGACAGAAGTGATAGACTTTTCAACAAATGGTGTTGAGACAACTGGCTGTCTACATAAAAAACAAACAAATAAATAAATCTTTATGTCAAACATAAAAATTAACTCAAAATTGATCATAGACCTAAATGAAAGAGCTAAAAATATTAAGTTTCTGGAATAAATCATAGGAAAAGAACTTTTTAACTTTGTGTTAAGCAAAGAATTTTAGCTAGAACATCAAAAGCATAACCTATAGAAAAATTGATAAACTGGACCTCACTACGATCAGACTCTCCAACAACATAATTAAGAAAATATGAAGACCACAGACTAGGAGAACATATTTTCAAATCAAATATCTTAGGAAGGACTTGTCAACAGAATATTTAAAGAAATTTTACAGCTCAATGAAAAAAACAACAATTTAAAAATGTGCGAAAGGCATGAATAAACATCTCACTACGCAACTATTAGAATAGTTATAATAAAAAGTCATGTCAATAGCAAGTATCAGAGACAATTGCTTTAAAATGGCATAGCCAAGGAGCACTGGATGGCTCAGATCATTAAGTGTCTGCCTTCAGCTCAGGTCATGATCTCAGGGTCCTGAGATGGAGCCCCCCATCGAGCCCTACCTCGGGCTCCTGGAACATGCTTCTCCCTCTCCCACTCCCCCTGCTTGTGCTCTCTCTATATATCTCTCTCTGTCAAACAAATAAATAAAATCCTTAAAAAATACAATAAAATAAAATAGTATAAGCAATGTGGAAAGCAGTTTAGAAGTTTCTTCAAAAGTGAAACATAAACCTACCATAGAACCCAGAAATTCTACTCTTCCAAATCTACCCAAGATCAATAAAACATGTCCACACAAAGGCATATGAATGTTCATGGTGGCATTATTTATAGCAGCTTCAAACTGGAAACAGTAAAAATATTCAACAACTGGTTAATGGATAAACAAAATTTATACAAGTGAAATAATATTTAGAAACATAAAAGAATGAGCTACTGACAAGTGCTACTACATAGGTGAACATTGTAAACATTATTTTTAAATTCACTCAACAAATATTTTGTTGTTTTGTTTTTATTGAGATATAATTGATGTAAAAGACGATACTAGCTTGAGGCATATAATATAAAGACTTGATAAACGTATGTGCTACAAACAAGTACTGCAATAAGTTTAGCGAACATCCATCAACACAGGTAGTTACAAACTTTTTTCCTTGAGATAAAGACTTTTACAATCTAATCTTTCAGCCATTTTTGAATATACCATGCAGTATTGTTAACTATAGTTACCAGAAAGATGTTATTTTAAATGAAAGAAACTAGACACAAAAAACCCTACATATTGTATGATTCCATTTATACGAAATGTTTAGAAAAGGCAAAATCATAGAGACGGAAATCTGAGCAGGAGATACTGAAGGGCTGGGAGTGAGAGTGTAGATAAACTGCAAATGGGTGGAATGAAGATTTCTACAGCTGGATTATGTTGATGTTTGCACAACTATATTTACTAAAGGTCTTTAATTGGAAAAAAATGTTTTAGGGAAAAAGTGAGACTAAAGTTTAGAAATAATTTTTTTTCTTTTACTATTTCAACATCTCACCCTACTTTTGGTTAATATACTAATTAATGCTGACATTAGCTGTCTAATCAGTTCAAGATATTAGTCATAACATATCTTCTTCATAAAAACGTGTTGTTACAACAGGGAAACAGTTTGAATGCTGTGTTTTTTCTAAGACGACCAACTGAGCACCTGTTCCAGGTGGACTCATTTCACGTAATACCTTTTGTGCTGTCTGAAGCAGTGGTGGTTTTGTCCTGCGTCTTTATCATGGTTAAGTGATTTCTGGCTCTGTCCTTCCTTTAAAAAACAAAAAAACGTTGAAGTACCAATGTATCTTATGATTAGTGAGTTTTACAAGGCTCCAGGAGTTTCAATATGTTATGGTGCACATTGAACCAAGTGTTTTGATCACCTGCTCTTTATCTGATTGGTAAGGGAGAGATTCCTACTCTAGGGCTGGGGGGATGGCTGAACATCTGACACTCAACACTAGACAGATGAGATTAAACAGTTTATTTATTAGTCACACATAATCCCAGCCCGGGCAAGGAAGGCAACCATGCCACACAAGATCCCAGGGGCTTTCAAATGGGAGCAGGGTGAGCAGCCAGGAGCTTAGGCTGTGCAGGGTGTCCGCTGGCTCCTTGGGAGGATGGGATTGCCTTGTTTGAATAATTCTGTGGGTCAGCAGAGAACTAAAGTCTTCTACTCAGGAATAAGCAGAAAGTATACTTGGCCCATTTGATAGGGAGGGTGGTTTGGCTGGGGACTCTTAGGAAGAGAGTGGGGGAAAAACTGGCAGGGAGGCCACTAAGGGCCCCCCTGATTTTACCAAATGTCTAGAAGTATATAATATTGAGTCTTAATGTTATGTCTCACACTACGCCATGTTTAATACATAAAACACCTTACTTGCTGTATTTGATTGAAAAGTGAATCAACAGTCCTGTTCAAATTCTCTAGTCTCCCTCCTGCACCATTTACAATCACAGTGTCTGTGCTTAAATAAGTACCAAACTTAACCATAGCTGAATAGAAGAAACATTACCAAATTAATTACCAAGAAGACATCTATAAGATGTTTTATATGCTTAGGAAGAAAAACACTAAGCATGATGTCACATATCACAGACGCAGAGACCACTTTTGGGCAACAGGCTTGAGCAATGGAAACTTGAGCAAGGCAGAAGGGCCCATAGCGACCACCAAGATGAATGCAAATGAATTCATTAAGGGACCTATCTTGAAGTAGCCATAGGCCCTAACTGACCTACAACCAGGAATGGTTCCTAAGATTATCAAAAAAGGGAAAATTCCACTTGTTCCCAAAATTCTTCACTCCACCCTATAACTATAGCCCCTCACCACTGCCTCATAGCAGACAGTCTCTCCTTTGCTCCTGTCTGCTGCTCCCTTGCAATGTATTCAATAAACTTTTATCTCTCTTGTTCTGCCTTGGGTGAATTCTTTTACCACCTGTGCCCCTGATCCCCATCTAATCAGGATGTGCCAGCATAGACCTCATAATAAATATAAGAAAGAGATACCATTGCATATCACAATTACCTTATTAGGTTGATACTACCATTTCAGTTTACTAGGTCACAGATTAGCAAACTTTTCCAGTGTGAAGGGACAAACAATAAATATTTCTGGCTTTGTGGGACATAGGATGTTTATTGAGATACTGCTACTATGGCATAAAAACAACAAAAGATGGGCACCTGGATGGCTCAGTTTGTTAAACATCTGCCTTTAGCTCAGGTCATGATCCTTGGATCAAACCTCATGTCGGGGTCCCTGCCCAGGGAGGGGGGAGTCTGTTTCTCCCTCTGCCCTTCACCCTGCTTGTTCTCTCTCTCTCTCATTCTTGCTCTCCCTTAAATAAATAAATAAAATCATTTTTTTTAAAGAGCAGCCAGAGACAAGATGTAAATGAGTGAACCTGACCACATTCCAACAGAACTTTATTTACAAGAAGAGGCAGTGCACTAAATATGGTCTGCAGGCCATAGTTTGCCCTTCCTTGTTTTAGACGGTACACTAGTGCATGACGTGATTATTTTGCTCAAGATCACAAAGCTCACAAGAGCAGAGGAGGATTTTAAACCCAGATTTGTCTAATTCCAAAACTTCTTTTCCTAACCACTCCTTTGTACTGCATCTAACTACTGCACTAATCAATGGGGCCTTCTATTTATGTGTTGGATAAATGAGAACTTCTTTTATTATATTCATTATATAAGAAAAAAACTGAGTTAAGTTATATTAAGTTAGCACATAAGGCTTCTGATTCCGATTTTAAACTGAATTTCAATTATAATAAAAAATTAATCAGTATAGAATCAGGAGCCCTCTGTCAACTGGTTCAGTTGTATCTCAAGTCTATGTCCAATAGAAAAGACCAGTTATTAACAGAAGAGAAATAGACACTGGACTATGGTCTCTATTTTCCATTATGTGGATTCTCATCTGCCTCACCTTAAATCACTTTCATTTCCTTCTAGCTTTGACTCTGGACTAATGCATTTGACTTTCCAGGGCTGTTTGATCCTAAACGTATTCACATTCCCATATGCTAAAAGAAATTCAGATATCCCAGCAACTAGCTCTTTTTCTCTCAATTACAAAAGACTAACAATGTTTTTTCACACTTTGCTGAAAAAATTGCTTCCCAGCTGGGATACTGTCTTCTAATTTTTAACTAAAAATACATAGGATGAAGAATAAAAAATTGCTGACACATCTTTAACTGACGGTACTTGGAATAATGGCATTTCTAAGATGGTTCAAATATTTTTTTCCATAAACTGGAGGAATGAACAGCTACAGTGTTGTTACTTATAATTCAGAGCTAGCAGGTATTACAAAAAAAAAAAAAAAGATGTGTGACATCCGGAAAATGTAATTAATTTGATGGTATAAGCCTTCATAAATTATCAAGTATTCCCAGTAGCAGCCATGAAAAACTTAGAGAGAACATGAGCTGACTTTAAATTGCTTAGTTTGTTCACAACCAGAATTATTTTAAGGTGGTTGAGTTGCTGTTGGTATTAAAAGATGTTTGAATCATTATTACCATTAACGGTGACTCCACCTTTAAATAAGGTAATAGAGGTTTGGAGTCACACACAAGCCAGCATCAGTGTCTTGAGGCTGTCATTCTTTTCGCTAATGAACTGCAGCTTACAGAAATTAATTATGGGGGAAAGGTTGTTGTTACCCCACCAGGAATGAAGTCTCCAGATTCCAAATCAAGTGTTGCTGAGGAGGAAGTGCAGAGACTCCGCCTCCCAAAGCTCTGCTCCTGTTGTGCTCATTCTGCCAGGAACAAGCAACATGCTTGACTGCACAGTGGGAAAAGAATGACTTAGGGAAGGAGTTTTTAATATTCACAATAAGTATAAAAGGCAGTCCCAGAAAGACAGGACAATCTGGTGGCTAGAACAATTCCCAGGGCCAGAGTTGTGGGTTCTGGGCCAAAGGCGCGGGGTGACCTTGAATTCACCTTTGAATATCTACATGGTATTTTCAAAACAGCCTACCTTTCCAATAGACACATACAGATGTATATGTATATGTGATATACATGTATAAAATATGTAAGTATATAAAAACCATACATATTTTTAAATGAATACAATACACAGCATTATTGTATTTTCTGAAATAACACTGAGAAGACATTTAGGGTCTACAAATTGTTTAGGTGGGATCTGAAGACCATCTATATTATTATTTGCTACTTGACCAGGAGAGAAAAACAAACAAACAAGAAAACAAAATGCCAATTTCTTTGCCTTGGGAGGAAGTTAATTGAATTTGTCATCCTGGAAGTATCAAGACCTAAACTGTCTATTTTTTGTTATGGGAAGTTCAAATACCTCCATAAAGTTCTGGTACTGGGTAGTTTTGAGGTCTACTTTATTCCTATAATGCTTTCACTGTGTAATAAGACATTTGTGAAAAATTTGAGTCATTGGAAGATTAAAAGCATGAATTTTGTGACATAGGTCAAAAAAATTAAAATCAGAAGTAATGATTCCCAGTATCAACCAAGGTATTTGCTGAGTGAGGATAGGACAAAAAGACCTAGGAATAAACCAGTCTGCATTAGAATAGGAATTTGGAAGTTTCAGAGTTAAATTGGCCATTTTCCCAGCTGCACAACTGCTTACAGCTGATTTGCTGGCAATTTTACAGAAATGTCATCCTCTCACTTGCTGGAAATCAGAGGGAAAAAATACATGGAGTCTGTAGATCACTTGTTTGAGACAGGTCTCTAGGAATAAGGAGCATGAATTTTAAGACATCAGTTATTAACATGCTCCCTATTCACTGGTGACTCAGAGATGCGAAGTTGTAAAACTCTCAGAAAATACTAAATGGTTTTATAAAAAGGTCATAACTACTGGCTCTTGAATATTTGGCATGAGAATTTTGGTTCTTCTCTATGAATTTATTTATCATAATTACAGGATGTATTTAAATTAGATGATGACAATGATTTCCTTCTTTTTTACCAGTTTCATTGAGAAATAACTGACATGCATCACTGTGTAAGTTTAAGGTCTTTAGCATTGAGAAATGATTACCATAATAGGTTCAGCTAACATCCATTTTCTCAGATAGATACAATAAAAAGAAAAGAAAAAAGGAAAATAAACTCTCCTTGAGATGAGAACTCCTAGGATTTGCTCTCTTATCAACTTCCATATACATCATAGAGTGATGTTAGCACTAGTCCTCATGCTGGATATAACATCCCTATTACGTATTTATCTTATTTTTGGAAGTTTGTATGTTTTGACCACCTTCTTCCAATTTCTACTCCTCCCCACCACCCTCCACTTCTGGTATTTGTAATCTACAAGTCTGATCTTTTTTTCTATCAGTCTGGTCACTCCTTCCTTCCTCCCTTCCTTCCTTCCTTCCCTCCTTCCTTCCTTCCTTCCTTCCTTCCTTCCTTCCTTCCTCCCTCCCTCCCTCCCTTCCTTCCTTCCTTCCTTCCTTCCTTCCTTCCTTCCTTCCTTCCTTCCTTCCTTCCTTCCTTCCTTTTTAGATTCCACATGTAAGATATTAGCATAATATCTTCAAGGTCTTTCCACATCATTAGAAATGAAAATTTCCTCATTTTTAATGGTGGCATTCTATTCCATTGTGTATATATACCACAGCTTCTTTATCTATTCATCTATTAATGGACACAGCTTGTTTCCATTTCTTGGCTATCACAAGTAAGGCTGCTCTGAACATAGGGGTGCATATAGCTTTTTGAGTTATCGTTTTCATTTCTTTTGGATATATGTTGGGAAGTAGAATTGCTGGATCATATGGTAGTTCTACATTAATTTTTTGAGGATCCTCCATACTGTTTTCCATGTCAGCTGTACCAGTTTACAGCACCACCAAGAGTGCACAAGGGCTCCCCTTTCCCACACCAATGCCAACATTTGTCATTTCTTGTGTTTTTTGGCAATGACCATTCTAACATGCATGAGGTGCTATCTCATTGTGATTTTAATTTGCATTTCCCAAATAACTTAGTGATGCTGAGTATCTTTTCATGTACATGCTAGCCTTTCATATAACTTCTTTGAGAAATCTATTCAGGAGTGAGAATGATTTCTTTTTAATCACACATTGAACCAGACAAAATAAAAGTTCCCGATTGTAGGAATACATTTCTTCTGTAAAAAGAAAACAAAATTAGATCAGAGTAACTGCAACTTCTACTGTCAGTAATCCAGGTTTGTTGTCATCAAAGTGCAATGCTATAAGCAGAATTACCTTCTTATGTCTCAGGCTCTACAAAGCTGATGGCTTGCTGTATAACTCCTGAAGATACTTGCAGAAAACATAACCATCCATCCATCCTTCCATCCATGCATCCATCTCCAGCTAGCCAGCTAGCGGTCATCTACAGATGGATGGTTCTATCTATTGATCTATATCTGTTTATTACAATATGTGGACCCAGTCCTCAGCACAGGTCACTTATTAATCAACAAGTTCCTGTTCAACATTTTAGTAGAAATTCACTCTGTGCAATTGCTGGCCAAAGCCCTTCCAGTTTGCTAGGGAAAGTTAAGAAAACAAAGAAAATTACTAACTTCACTGCATTTTGTTTAAATAAAAAACACATCATAAGTTATCATAATTTCCTTCTCTCCTTTTTTTTTTAAATTGTCCATTTAGAAGCCAACATACTGATCAAGGAAACATAACAAAATAACATTTTAAAAAAATAGAAAACAAAGTGATTCTTCTTGGGTGTTTTTGTGAGGAATGTAAATGTAAAAAGACCATTCATAATTTCTGTTGAAGGAAGGGGTACCTGCCAAATTATCTTAAATAATGCCATATAGGCCTTGACAGATACATATTTAGCTAAAGTAATAAAGTAATACTCCCAGCAAAACGTATGGACAAAGGATTGATCAACCTACCAAAGAAAAAACCAAACAAACAAATTCATGCAAATGGAAACCAGTTAAAGAAGTTACCTGATCACTTGGTTTGGTAAAATATGAAAATGCTGCAATTGTCTCCTATGCTTCTATAAAGAATAGTGGGTTTTTTTTGTTTTTTTGGGTTTTTTAGCTCTTCAAAAGAAGTAATTGGGAATTGATGCAGGTAGCAGAGAAGGAATGAATTCATCTCTTTGGTATGGGCACAGAGGCTATGAGTCACATCAGGAGTGAGAACTGCACAGGACCCCTGAAACAGATTGAAGAAACCCAAGAGCAAGCTTCTCATTCTACAGATGAGGACACTAATGTTCAAGAAGCAAAAGCAGGAGCACCTCAATGGCTCAGCCAGCTGGGCATCAGACTCCTGATTTCAGGTCATGTCATGATCTCTGGGTTGTGAGACTGAACCCCAAGTCAAGCTCTGTGCTAAGCCCCACATCAGGGTCCACACTCAGCAGGGAGTCTGCTTGATATTCTCTCTCTCTCCCTCTGCTCCTCCCCCTCACTAGCATTCTCTCTTTAAAATAAATAAATCTTTAAAAAAAGAGCAAAAAGCAATGCTTTCCAAACTTTGATGATGATCTTGTTAAAATGACTCTTCTGATTCAGTAGCTCTAGAGAGCGACCATGATTTTACATTTCTAATAAACATCCAGGTGCTAACTGCCCTGTGGACCACGCAGAGTAGTGATGTAAGTAATAGGCTTAGGTGATGGAAGTAATAGGACCTGGATTTCCCCAGGTGCCCCATGTTATATTAAATAGAATAATTAATTATCTTGTCAAATATAATCAGATGACAGTTTGGTTTTTCTTATTATTAATCAGAGGTATCCTTCATTCTCCTCATGGAGAAATAATAATACTTTTTTGGTGATAAAAAGCTGGATTCTGTGACCAGCTTTCTGGGTACAAATCCAGTTTTACCACTTACTACTTCTGTGTTCTTGAGTAAGTATCTTGATTTCTTCAACTATAAAATTGTGCTGATAGTATCATCTACCATGTAGAAGTTTATTTATTTATTTGTTTGTTTGTTTGTTTGTTTTACCACAAGAACATTAAAGAGCCTAGCATAAGCTAGCACTCAAAAAATGTTAGATTTATTGTCAAAGAAGAATGGAGTCTAATTTTATAGGTATAGAACCTGAGACTTAGAAGAACAGAGCAGAATCAGAATTAGCATGATTTATTGCTGCTGGAGGCACTAAAAGAGAGAAAAGTTCAAAAGGCATTTTATCAACTTGTTTCAGAGTGAAACGGAAAATTGCGTGTGCAGGACACCGACTGTGCTTCAGGTGCCACTTATTATCACCTTTAATTTTCTTTTTTTTAATTTATTTTTTATTTATTTTTTTTACTGTTACTTAAATTTTTTCCCAGTGTTCCAAGATTCAGTCCCCATTCCCCACACCCAGTGCTCCACGCAATAGGTGCCCCCAGTACCCACCGCCAGGCTATCCCATCCCTCCACCCTCATCCCTCCAAGTCCCTCAGTTTGTTTCTATGTCCAAAGTCTCTGTTGTTTCGTTTTTCTCCCTGGGTTACCCTACTTCCCATTTACTTTCCTTCTCCCACTGTCCTCCAGGTTACCCCTCATGCACCACAAGTAAGTGAAACCATGTGATACTTGACTTTCTCTACTTGGCTTATTTCACTCAGCATAATCTCTTCCAGTCCAGTCCATGTTGCTACAAAAGTTTCACCTTTAATTTTCTTAACAGCCCTGTGGGATTGCATTGTCCCCCCCATGTTACCAGTGAAGAAACCAAGGCACATACTTTCAGTGGCTGGTGAGTGGCCTCATGGCTACAAACATGGCAGGTCCACATTTCAGCCTTTGCTTGGTTGATTATTTATTTATTTATTTATTTATTTATTTATTTATTTACATAATACACTTTTAATTTAAAAAAAAGAAGCCTAATGTAAGAACATTATTTTTTTTTCGGGTAGGGGAAAAGTTTATTTATTTTTTGATAATTTATTTTGTTTTACTTTTTCAGTGTTCCAAGATTCATTGTTTATGCACCACACCTAGTGCTCCATGCAATATGTGCTCTCCTTAATATCCACCACCAGGTTAACCCCCCTCAACCCTTCCCTATCAAAACCCTCAGTTTGTTTCTCAGAGTCCACAGTCTCTCATGCTTCATTTCTGTCTCTGATTTACCCCAATTCACATTTCCTTTCCTTCTCTTAATGTCCTCCATGTTACTCTTTATGCTCCACAAGTACGTGAAACCATATGGTAATTGACTTCTTCTGCTTGGCTTATTTCACTCAGCATAATCTCCTCCAATCCGGTCCATGTTGCTACAAAAGTTGGGTATTCATCCTTTCTATGGAGGTGTAATATTCCATTGTATATATGGACCACATCTTCTTTATCCATTTGAATGTGAAAGGGCATCTTGGCTCTTTCCACACTTTGGTGATTGTGGCCATTGCTGCAATGAACATTGGGGTACATATGGCCCTTCTTTTCACTATATCTGTATCTTTGGGGTAAATACCCGTTAGTGCCATTGTGGGGTCATAGTGTAGCTCTATTTTTAATTTGTAAAGGAATCTCCATACTGTTTTCCAAAGTGGCTGCACCAACTTGCATTCTCACCAACAGTGTAAGAGGGTTTGGTTCCCCTTTCTCCTCATCCTCTCCAACACTTGTTCCCTGTCCTGTTAATTTTGGCCATTCTAACTAGTATAAGGTGGTATCTCAATGTAGTTTTGATTTGAATTTCCCTGACGGCTAGTGATGATGAAAATTTTTTCATAGAAGACCTAAAAATGGCTAACAGACCCATTCTTGGTCCGTTTTAAAACCTGAGTGTGAGCCCTCTGGGGTGGAGAAGAAGACGTCTGGGCTAAGTTGACAAGGTCAGGCTACCAGCACCCTAGAGGATCACCCTCCTAATCCCCAAGTGATCAGACATTGGCGAGTACTCAGCTAACATTTTAAAATGGGGGGAGAGGGGTGCCAGGGTGGCTCAGATGGTTAAGCATTGGCTAAGGTCATAATCGCCAGATCCTGAGATTGAGCCCCATGTTGGGCTCCCAGCTCAGCAGGAAGTCTGCTTCTCCCTCTCCTCTTGCCTCTTCCTTTGCTTCTGCTCTCTCTGTCTCTCCCTCAAATTAATAAATTAAAAAAAAATCTTTCAAAAAATAAATACAATATGTGGGAGAATGGGATGGCAGTTCCCTTACACAGTGAAAACAAGTCATTTTCTTCTGATCGGCTGAAACTTTTTTCTGTTTTAGGTGTCTAGAGGAGCAGGAAAAATGAATGGAAAAGTGGTATCACCTTCTTCCCAAAGGACCTCAGGTGTTTTCCAGTCTCTCTCTCAAACCTCTCCATTTTCCAACTTTCTCTCAAGCAGTAATACCATCATGTCCCCACATCCCCACATTAACCTTCGTTCTTGCCTCATCCACTGTGGTTACAGAATTTCTCCCTCTTTGGGTCCCCATAAATAATAGAGCCTCTCAAAGGGATCAGCAGGCAATTTACAATTTACTGATGATTTCACAGGAGAGATGGAAGAGAAGATTTACATTGGAAATGCTTCAGCAAACTGCTTGAAATTATCTTTCCATTATTTTTTTCCCATGTTGTAAACAAGGGTCCTTCGTCCCCCCATTTCTTTACTTGGCACTCACATTTGATGGTTATTCTCCTCCCTCTAATGGCCCCTCCAGCTCTCCCACTTCTCTTAAGAAGACTCATGTAGCTCTTTTCTCAAATTGACACATTTATACCCACCTCAAGCTCTCTGAGTACCAGGATCTGCCTTTCTTAGGAAGCAGTCTAATCCTGTAGCAGGAAGTTTGCTGGCCAGTTATAAAAATGTACAAGTAGTACCACTGTGCACCAGGCAGAAGGAATGCTCAAGAAGTCATATGCTCCCCCATTTATAGTGTGTTAAGAAAACCAGACATTGACTCAATGACCACAGGGCCTGCAGGAGTTAGGACAGAAGACCGACCGTTGTCTAAAGGGAAAACCCTTGTCAGCAGGAGCTTCCAGAGGGAGGAATATATCAACCCCAAACTGAATAATACAGCAAAAATAATTCAGATATAGAGATGGAGGAAGGAGAGTTCCAGGCACAGGGAATGGCAACAGAAAGCCCAGCATGTTCTAATTTCTTGCTTCTCCGTAGGGAGGATAGTCTTCCTTCTGATATCCCTCACACATGAGCTTGCAGGTGACCAGATGTCACAAGTTGCTTCAAATGTTATTATAAGGCCTCAAGGAGCACTTCAGTGAGATATTAATAATCCATCTTCATCCATAGAGTGGTGCTATGGTATCTCTCTGAACACATCATCTTTAATCTATGAAAATTCCCATATGGAGTAGCGAGTATATCTGATAGTTTATTGTTAGAGATTATAAGGAGAAAAAACTATAAGTGCCACTTGCTGAAAAGCTGTATGAATAAATATATTTTTGTGATACATGTACATGTATATATGTACATGCACATACATACATATAGTTTGTATAAATCAATAAAAAGGGGATTTTGTTTTTAGTCTAACAATTTCCAAGCAACAATACTACATGATTGTAATTCTAAGTAATCAGTGGGATGATCAAACCCATCAGAAGTTGTATTTTGGGCTCCCTTTCCATGACCTCTGTCAAAATTTACAGAAGTTTGAAAAACTGGGATTCTTCAAAATAATTTTTGAGGATCACATAATTTTTGAATTCCAGTCCCTATCATTCTAGTCTCTGCATTAGCCTCTTTATCATAAGAAGACAGGAAACACCAATGTTTTCTATGTCACTGAAGGACAAAGCCAAACTTCTTCTAAGGATTGCCAAGCTGTGCTAGATGTTCTTGGCTGGCTGCCCCCAGATCCATTCACTGTTCTTCTTTCTCACATTCAAGTTTTATGGGCATAGACTGTTGTGAATCTTACTCACCATAGTATTCCTCCATCCTACAATCTACAGTGTCTGTAGATTATAACTTTTTTTATTAAAGTACTTTTAAATAACAGAATTACAATGACCTTGTCTTAAGTCATTAGTGAATCTTAATTAATTGGCCCTTCTTTTCACCTCTCATAGTAGCCTGAGATGTTATTAAATAAAAATAACCCAGGCTTGTATTCATTTCACAAGCATATCTAAATATGCAGATAATCCCGTTTACCTTATCTTGTAATGATTCCATGTCGCACTTGTCTCCTCACCTTTTGCTGAACAGTAGACTCCTTGAGATTCAATTCTGATTCTTTCTGCTAATCTAGAACAGTGCTGAAACATCACAGATGATATTTGTTGAATATGTGTGAACAAGCAAAAGTAAGCAATAGAGTTAACATAACAGATAAACTTAGGTCCACATTTTCTAACGAGGCAAGTAACACAATCAGCCATATTTTCTAAACCTGTATTGTTGCAGGTCATTCTAGATGGAGTACTGCAGGGTTACTAAAGATTTTCACTCTGATGACTCAATAGTCATCATCTATATTCCCAGGTGCAAGAAGGGCGAGATAGGAGAAGTGACCGAGCTTCCTCTCCATTGATTAGGCTCTCTCCAGCAGCATGACTGTTTTCCCCAGGATGGCAGGTGGCACAAACGTTTTGCAGCTCAGCAGGAGGTGTTGGCTTGATGTTCCAAACCTTGATGCTGGCAGGTGCAGCAGAAGGGGAGCTGACTTCCTCTACACAGGTTCACCTGATTACACCTCAAGTCCCCACAGTGCAGTGCCAGAAGGCCCCTGGGACTGACTGCAGCCAACCTTCTCATTTACAGAGTTTCCTTTCTGTGATATCTGACATTTTTAAGACTGAGCTGGCAAATAATCTATGATGATAACCTCCAGAGAAGAGCCTCATATTAAGTAACCATAATAGCTTGAGTTTATAGGGAATCTTTCTTAGCACACAAGTTATCTCATTTTTATCCTGTCTGTGTTCCTTTCCTGTGAAAAGCATAGAATGCTTCCCACTCCTGTTTTCCAGCTGAAGAAACAGAAGCACATGGAGACCAAATGTGCTGGCGACTAAGATTAACACATAGGTGCTCTGATTCTTGGTAGAAGAATGTTTCACTCTAAGACTCAGAGATAAAATTAAAAATTTTGAAAGAACAATGATAACATTTTTTGGAAGAATTCAAGTGTAAATCAAAATGCAAGAAGGCAGGGACCATTCCCACCTTTCCTCAAATCTATAACCTAAACTTCCTATATCTGATATGATTCATTCCTGAATTCTTTCCTTGACTATTATACATTTTTGTTGAAAAGTTTCTAGAAACTTTGGGGTTGATTCTAAAGCTATTTGTATTTCCTCCAAAGAAGGAGCTTAACTAGGGGCCAGCAGGGAAATTTGTTGCTGTTGTTGTTGTTGTTGTTAAGTCTAGGAGTCAGAAAAATCAGAATGACTAAAACAATTCATTCACAGTGTTTCCTTTTAAAGGTGATTACGGTAATTTTTTGTTTGTTTTTCAAAAGTATATTCATAGTAAAAGCCATGAAAGAGGAAAAATATTCTTAGATACAAAAGATAATTGAACAATGTAGCACATCTTAAAACAACAAAACAGGGGTGCCTGGGTGACTCAGTGGGTTAAAGCCTCTGCCTTCAGCTCAGGTCATGATCTCAGGGTCCTGGGATTGAGGCCCGCATTGGGCTTTCTGCTTGGTAGGGAGCCTGCTTCCTCCTCTCTCTGTCTGCCTCTCTGCCTACTTGTGATCTCTCTCTCTCTCTGTGTCAAATAAATAAATAAAATCTTTTAAAAAATTATCATCTGATTACAGATTTTCTCTCACTTTCAAGACAGGTTGAGTGGTCAATTTCCAATTTCTATTTGCTGCAGAGTATAGAAATAAGTAGAACTCAAGACAGGTTGAAATCAGAAAACCAATGCACATTAATAATCAGCTATCCATCAAAATCATTTTCCTTTAGTACCAGTTTGGCCACCTTCCAGACCAGTTATGTCTTTCCAGCAGAGGAGTTCACTCATGACAGAGACATTAAGCATAACCACAGAATATTCATTAGAAATGTTCGACAAAAAGAAGATCCATACTCCAAATTATGTAAGCATCAATCTTGTTATTTCATCATCTGAAAGACCTTCCCCTTCATTACAAGAGAAGAAATGTCTCCTGAACATTCTAGACTTTTTACTTTTTAGAAACTTAAAGGTAATCTATTCTAACTTTCCAGAGAGTCAATACACCCCTGCTTATAGTAGGCTTCTCTCCATGGTCCTGGGAATGCAGGATAATAGTGAATATTTCCAATCCATTCAACTGCCACTGATTTTTCCCTTACAATCCTCTGAATCCATGCATCGCCCCAGCAGCGCCAACAAGAGACTCACTAGCAGCTACTTTTGTTTGTGGAACTGGTTTGTTTTTTTTTTCTTTTAAGTAATATTGTTTTGAATCACCATCAATTTTGTATATATCATAACAAGTGTAAACCAGTATCAGCACTCACTCCTAAAGAAACTAAAGCAGGAGAAGATGGATGAGATCGTGCAGTCTTACTTTTCTTTGGAAATAACCTGAAGTTACTAATTCAGAATTTTTCATACAAGGATCCTCTGTCCCTATAAGTTGACCTCCTTTCTGGGCACATACTCAGGAAGGAAACTTCTTATATTAAGCTTTCTTGATCTCACAGAACTTTTAAAAACAACTATGGAAAATATTTACTTAAGAGTTTTTCATTAACTTGAGACGTTGTAATGTGTTTTGGAAAGTGAATCATAGTAATGAATGTGTGCTGGGCATCCTGAAAAGGCTGGCTTACAGAGGACTTCTGTCCAGCATTTCGAGACAGCAATGACCGCTGGGAAGCTCTTAAAGCAGTAGTGACATCCTCTGCAGCAGTAAATTAAGCCCCATGAAGAGTGTTAATGTTATCTTAAAAATAATAATAATAAATAACAGAAATCCTTATTCTTGATGACTCATACAAAGTAACAAGAAGAAAAGCCACAATGCCAATCGAGTTAGGCTTCCTAGGAGGCTTCAGGCAATCCTTCAGAAATTTTGAAAGATCAATATTTAAGCAGCAGCAAGAAAACAAATATAGAGGTTTTTCTTTTCTTCCCTATTTGTGAAACCAGTACAGGCTTTCACAGAACAAGGTAGGAAATAAAATGAAAAATCATTTCCCAACATGAAGAGAAAATAAGGCAATGGGTGGGGGGTGGGCGAGGAGAGATTTTTATAGATCAAACCAGTAAGCTTTACTGAGATCCAAGAGCCAATTACTTTCAGTGCTATTTTCTAAGGGATTTAAAAATACATCTCCTCCTAATATGTTCTAACACCAGCTCTTGAGATGAGAGATTTGAACCGCACACAGGTGTTGCGAACAAGGGGCCCACACTGAACAGAAGGAGCTCACTGGCTGTGCCCAAGAGGTGAGTCTGCACAGGGAACATTCTGGATGGAACCCCACCCACTCCAAATCTTACCAAGGCAAATGTAGAATAAGAATCCACAAATTATGAGAAATTCTTTGCTTCAGATTAAAGAATTGAAAGGGTTGAGGGCTTCTTCTACCTGTTGATTTTTTCTTCTCAGCACTTTTATTTATTCCCTCTACTAGTTGCTATGCTCAGGAGCAGGCTGGACTGCCTCAGTGGGTTGTAGCATGTGTTTGTGAAAAAAATCCCCCAAGATGATCTTCATTTTAACTCTCTCATGCTACCTCTGTGAGGACCATCCACTCAAAATGCTTTAAGCCCCAATATTCCTGTCTATTCCTAGCCTTCTATCCTGCCGTGTATCACATCCTAACTGGATGATTTCATCAATTTCTGTGACTAGACATTTTAATGATTCTCTTATGAGTTTCTCTGTTTGACATGTGAATATTTAACTTCAAATTAGACCCTACCTCTCTTTTTACGTTTTTACTTAAATTCCAGCTAGTTAATGTACAGTGTAGTATTAGTTTCAGGCATACAATATAGTGATTCAGCACTCCCGTACATCACCCAGTGCCCATCACAAGTGCCCTCCTTAATTCCCATCATCTATTTCATCCATACCCAAACCCTCCTCCTCTCTGGTACCATCAGTTTATTCTCTATAGTTAAGAGTCTATTTCTTGGCTTGCCTCTGTCTCTGTCTTTTTTTTTTCCTTTGCTCATTTGTTTTGTTTCTTAAATCCCACATAGGAGTAAAATAATATGGAGTATTACTCTGCCATAAAAAAGAAATGAGATCTTGCCATTTGCAATGACATGGATGGAGCTATAGAGAATATTATGCAAAGCAAAGTGAATCAGAGTTAGACACTATCTCTTTGAGAGACACACAAATCCATCAAATTCACACTATGCTTAAAAGCAAAATGAAGACCCTCTATTGGAAAGAGTGTAAGCCTACCCAAATCAATTCAAGTAAAAGGAAACTTTGAACAAGATACAACAAAAATGTACAGAAGCATCCAGGGACAAAAGCCACGGTGAAGTTAGCAGATGGGGATTGGATCAGAAGGTCAAGAATCAGGCCCATTCCTCTGAGTAACATTCTGCATTATTATTCTTATCTTTCAGTCTAATAAGCTCCTTTTCTCCTCACACTTGTCTTCTCAGTAAACTTATAACTTCATATTGCCTGCAGTATTAGTTTTTATATGCATTTTAAAAGGTATTTTTGGCATAATTAAAAAAACTGACCTACTCAATTTGCCTTATACCCTATGGAAAGTTTTGTCATTTTCTCTTAAAGAAGTAACAAAGTAGGGTTGGCTGATTCAACGCCTCAATGCCTGTCTTTCTACTCAGTCATTCTGCTAGATCTACTTTTATCCTTAGGCCAGCTCCCACATTGTTGCAAGATAACTGCCACAGTTCCAGGCATCCAGCAAAAGAGGGATTTATTTATTTATTTTTAAATATTTTATTTATTTATTTGGCAGACAGGGAGGGGGAGTGAGAGAGGGAGAAGACACAAGCAGGGGGAGTGAGAGAGGGAGAAGAAGGCTTCCTGCCCAGCAGGGAGCCCGATGCAGGACTGCATCCAGGGACTCTGGGATTGTGACCTGAGCGGAAGGCAGATGCTTAATGACTGAGCTACCCAGGCGTCCCAAAAGAGAGATTTATTTAATTCTTTTCAAACATAACGGAAACTTCTGAAGATCTCTGTCAGACTGTACCACACATTTGGTGAAATCTGGTCCCGTACCCATTCCTAAACCAATCACTAACCAGCAGGAGTGGGTTTGCTAACACTTAGCAATTAGAAGACAATGAAAGAGATAGGGAGTGTGCCCTGGGTAGGTAGGTAACCAACAATGTATGTCTGTTTAAAGCCTGGAGCCAGTGAGGCTCCAGTCTCCTTAATGATCATCCTCCAGTTGTCATCTGAAGCCCAGCTGCCTCTCTGTTCTTATTTTCTATTATTCTTCTCCTCTTTCCTTTTGCTTCAGTCTTTATCTTTTTAAAAACAGCAAGCAAACTTCCATCATGCCTGTGTCCTGTTTTACTCAGATGTTTGTTTTAATGTCACCTTAAATATTTCCCTATTCTTAGCCATCCAATCTAAAATTAGCACCTTGCCAATTTGTATCTCCTTACTCTGCTTTTTCTCAATGGGACTTACCACTATTTGACATTACATATACATTTTTTTAACTGATTTTCTGCTAGACTATGACTCCAATAACCCAGGGTTTTTTTTTTTCTTTTGTTCATTGGAATATCAACAGTGCTTAGAACATTTTTCTGGCTCATAGTTAATGCTCAATAAGTATATTTTTACTAATGAAGAATTTCTCAATTTCCTCATCCCAAATTTTAGGGAGAAAGGATCTTATTGGCTAAAATTGATTAGGTGGTTGCTTATGGTCTAGTAAACTGTAGACTATGCAGGATCATGAGCTTCAAAGATAGGGTGAGCATATACCCCACTTATTTTGCAGAGCACAAGTTAATACCTGTTGTTCTATAGTAATTATTCACTGCTTTCTATTTTCACTCTCTAAAGTGCTCCAATTAAATGATAAATTAGATGATCACCCTATGCACAAGGAATGCTCCTTCCAAATGTTGTGAAGGGGCTGTTTTCTAAATGAAGGATGTGGGTGGGAAGTAAAGATTAGCATACCTAGTACTCTTCCCTACTCTACTTCTTCACCCAGATTCTCTATTCAGAAATCTTACCCCTTTCACCCAAAAGGCCAAACTATAAAACTGTTCTCTGCTGAGATTTTCAATCCTCTCTAAGGATATGCTATCCTCCTTTAATTGGTAAGAACTTTCTTTTTAGATGTAACTCTTCATCATGTCTCATAACTACCTCCCCCTTTCCATATTTATTAAATAAATATATAAGATATTTTTTGAAATCAATAAAAAGAGTAGGCAGAAGTTAAAATTCTGATCATGGAAGAGTGTCCAGAGACGAGGCAGAATGAAATATTCCCTACTGGACCACAGAGAGATAGTTAATATATATACTTCTATTGTCTACAATAGGAATTAGCAAATCATGACCTGTGGGCCAAATTCAGCTCTGCCACCTATTTTTGTTAGTAAAGCTTTATTGTAACAGCCATACCCATTTATTTCTGTATTATTCATGCTGCTTTTATGTTACAGCTACAGATTTAAGTAGTTGTGACAGACCATATGTCCTGCAAAGCTGAAAATATTTAATATCTGGCCCTTTATGGGAAAAAACTGTTGCAACTCCCACTCTATAATATACTGGTAAGTAAGCGTCTTAACAAAGGTTATTTGATGATGCTCTATTTGTCAATCTAGACTCACTGCCACAGGGTAAGTCTAGAGATAAACGTCACCACATGAAGAGGAAGAAGGATACCAACACAACTTGAAATTATCATATCCATTCTCATTGTGGCATGACAAAATTTATGTCATGCCCATACCCTTTGGGGGGCTGGCCCAGATTAAACTAGAACACTCATTAATAAGAGTTAGAGATACTTAACTTCATGTGCCTAACCTATGTTTGGAAATAGCTTATCTCAAGAAGGAAAACCTTCGGTGTTGTAGGTGCTTCACCCTGATACTGAACCAAGAAAGGCAACTTTTCTTCATTTTTTCCCGTAGGTACATGTTCTGAAATGAATTCACCACCCCACCCATCCAAAATTCACTGAGGGGGAAACCTAATGGAAGCAAATAACTGAGAGCTCTCTTCAAAGGCCAAGAGAAAGAAGTGAGATAATAAAGGAGAGTCAAAGAGGTTAGGGGTTTTAAGAAGGATGGTAGTAGTAGAGAAGAGAGATGAGGACTAAGGAAAGACTTCCCTGTACTTTGAAATTAATAAGAATCTATAGATTTCCCAAGGGAAAAAAGTGAATTCTTTCACTTTGTTTTCTGGGGTCTTGATGGGTCCTGGTTATTTAACTAATGGGTTGTCCCTCTCCTTCCTTCTCAAGGTGAAGAGCACAAAAAAGGGGCTTAACATTCATATTTAACCTTAAAGTTGTGTCATTAAAATGGCTATCCATTTATACAGGGAATGGAATCAAGAGAAAACTGGATCTTTTGTTCTAGTCCATGCTACCATCCCTTTGCCATTTCCCAGGCCCTAGGTTAAAACAGAAACAACTGTAGATTTGGCATCCCAGGAGAGTGTGTTCACTTTCAGTCATACAGATATTTGCGTGTGTGCGATGACATCTGGACATACGTAGGCAATGCTAGCAGGTCTTTACAAAAGCAGATGTTGTGTGAACCATTTTGTACTACTCACCAGTAAAAGGGGCAGGCAAGCAGAACGATGCCATTCTTTGCCTGGCATTTGGCAAAAAAGAGAAAACAAATGCATTTTTGACATCTGTTCCTGTTCTTTTTTATAGCTTAGCTCTGCCAGCCAAGCAGGCCTGATCAGGCATAATTGATAAATTATTAAAAGCAACTTGACAAGGAAGGCAATGAAAACTAATAAGAAGAAAAAGGAGAAATGAATCTATTCTCATGTTTTTCAGGTGCTTTGAAGAAAAAAATTAACAAGACAAGACAAATTTTAAAAGATCAGTATTGTTTTAGGAAAAGCCCTACAGTGCTATGGTGACAAAACAGAAATAACTTTGTTCTTCTTTTTTGCCTCGCAAGAGTTATTGGGAGCAGATTGAAAAGCTAAATTCTTCTTTTCACAAAATAATAACAGCTACAATTCACTGAATGTTCTGTAAGGTACCATGGAATCTCTAAATCCTCAATAGAAATTACTCCCATTTTAGAGACTGGAAAACAAATGCCCAAAAGACTATCACACAGGTGATCAATGCACATGGGCAGGGTAGGCAAGATGACTTTGATGTAATTTTTCAGCCGACAAACTTCTCCCATATACATAGCCCTTTAGAGAAGTATGACTTGGTGGCAAGAGCATGAACCTTGACACAAGAGAGTTTTGAATCCTGCTTCTGCTACATTGTAGCTGGTGGATTTGGTTTCCTCATTTACCTTCAAAATTCAGTTTATTTGGCTTGAAATGGGCAAAAAAATCTATCTCACTGAGTTTTAGTATGAATCAAGAGAGGAAATATTTATCAAATACTTTAGAAGTCGTAGACATCCAGTAACCTCTGCTCTTCTTCCTTTTCTCATTGAATCATGCCTTCTATACCCAGCTCAAAATAGCATTCCAAGAAGACAAATAGTGGTATGTAATATGTCATGGTATAGTTTAAAAACCTGTCTCAAGCTGTTGTACTTGATAGAAGATGTTTCAAATAAAAACTTTTTTGCACTGCTTCCATTATTCAGTCTCACTACTCGTTATATTACCAGTCTTAATGAACATCTCGACCTGAGTACCCTAAAGTATCAGAATTCTAATATTTTATCAGAATCCTAAATTTTAAGGTATCAGATTTTCCAGACTGTCTTTCTAAATGAGTGCTTAGAGGCAAGATTCAGAGAAATATAAAGTCAGCCTCTCACTGTCTCAGTAGAGACACAACTAGCACCTGAAAGGCAGTCTATCCAGCATTTATATCTTCCTTTGGTAATTGAAAAGTTCCAGCACATGCTTTTTGCTTCTGTCTTATGGATTATCCCATAAGAACTTCTAATTATACTCCTGTTTTTACTACAATTGCATATAGCAAATGAGTGTTATTAGTTAATACATAAGAAATTAAGAAGACTTGTCATAAATGACTTTTTAAGAAATCACTTTCTGATTGTAAGGCCTGTGAGAAATCTGGCAGAGGAATGAGGGGTGGTGCAGGAAATGTTTTACCTTTGTAAGTTCTAAGATGACATTTGCCCTTCAGTCTTTCTTTAAGTCCTATGGGAAACACTTCTGTAGTTTTCCCTGTTCTCCTATAATATTACCTATGATGATTGTAGACAAAGAACAAAGCACACCTGTAAATGTTCAGCAAGGTTACATTTTTCGACGTGAATAGTATTAGAAAAGAAATCAAATATAAGTGGAAATAATGTGTATAAGGAGACTACAAGTGAGATGCTAAATAGTTCCTTTTCTATTTGGATTTCCACTGTTTCTAATAGCAGCAGAGTTAATTAATCAGGTGTTCAGCATTTCTTTTTGAACTCAACGATGCCATCATTCAAGCAGACATCCTAGGGAATGAGAACAAAAGAAGATCTAGTCCAGATGAACTTGTGAATGATGTGAACTTCCATTGAAAAGAGAGATTGCTTCATCACCATGGTGGCCTGGAAATATTTTCTTTATTCTAAAACCCATGGAAACATGTTACCCATGAATTTGTAATTTCTCAATATAAAGAGCAGAATAAAGATCTGTAGATGAATCTGAAAGAAAGCAATTACCATCAAAGGCCAACTTTCAGTTCCATCAAATAGTTATTCTATATATATATATCCTATATATATATATACAAAGTGGACAGTACTTGGGGTCAAGTTCTCGGGGTTTACTATTTCTGTATCATTAGCCAAATTCCTTATTCACTATGAACTTCAATGTCTCATATGAAAAATGGAGATAATATTCGTGCTAGGTATCTATTACTGTCAAAAGAATCATCCCAATCATTTGTTCAGAAATCAGCAATCTAAACAAAACCTACCCACAACCTATCTCTGCTTCATGCAGCTTCAGCAAAGGTGAGAGGCTGGGAATAACTTGCTAGCTGGGAACTGGAATCATCTGGAGGCTCAGTACTCATATCTGGCAGTAGCTAGCTGATGACTGTATCCTCAGCTGGAAATGTGGGGTGTGCACATGGGTTCTTCACCACATAGGCCACTCCATATGGTGCTTGAGCTTCCTCATGGCATGGAGGCTATGTTCCAAGAGTAATCCCCTTCACAAAACTATGCAGAAGTTGGAACCTATATACCCATATTATGAGTAGCCTTGACATTGATATACTGTAACTTCCATCACAGTCAAGGGACTATTCAGATACAAGGGGAGGAAAAAGTAGATCCACCTCTCACTGGAAGCTTTCCAGAAAGAAGAACATGTAGCATTGGAGATATGCTTGTGCTATTTTTGGAACATAAGGTCTACCACAATAAAAAAATCTACCATATAACATATATTCTGTTCCACCTTTTTTCTTTCAGCAAACTTTTTACAAGCCTTTGCATATATTTTCACAATTTTTATCAGTTTCTCAAAAGAATGAAAACTTACCACTGAACTTAATTCTAATCTCATATCCTTCTCCCCCTAATAATGGCTGCTTGAGTGGGGATGCATGGTAGCTTCAGTGACAATAGAGGGAGAAGAGTGCCACATGTAAAGCAGCCCCTTTGTTGTTATCTTGAATTGTAAGACCATGCTTTGAATATACTTTGCTAGTGGAAAAAAACGAAACCACACTTTAATCAAGATTATGTTTGCTTTATGAGAATACCCTTTACATCTAATATCCATGTGTTAAACACCTCTTCTGGTGGCCTTTTGTTTTTTTTGAAGCAAGAGCATTAAGAAGGGGCTATGTTACTTACTCTCTTACATAAGTATTGTCATGGATATTACATGTACGACATATATGAGGGCTTTCAACCTTCTAACCACTAGCTGAATAAGCAGCTCTTTCAAAAGGGATAAAAAAAAATCTCATGCAACAAGCAAAAGAACCAAGTTTACTGATGGACAAATTAACAATACATTATTAATTTTGACTCTCAACATCCTCAATTCTTATCAAAAAGAATTACTTATAAGGCAGTTGGGAGAAATAAAAAGCAGAAATTTTCCCCAAATGTCCCACAAATGTTTCCCAAATGTTGTAGAGAATCCACAAAGAGAACTCCTTAAATATTTGTCTTCCCATCAGAAAGCTGTTATAATACTCAATGCCAAATATTCAAAAAAAATAAGCCCCCCAAATTATTTTTAATTCTACATTTTCCAAATTCCCGATATTTAATATCACAAAGATTCAATTAAAATCTGTTTAACTCCAGGTTTTATTTTGGCATTGATTTATTAAACAAGAAACTGAGAAAGTCATTGAGAATAGTAGCAAAATGCAGTGCATTACTGAACTGTCAGCAAAACTGCCAGTTTTCTAATTTGCGGGGAAAGGGGAAAAAAATAATGTAGTAGACAGAGTTTTCATTACTTTCATTAAACTGTTGCTTTCGTTGTTGCCAAATCATACTATCTGGATGCAGTCCCCTGAAGGCGGAGTAGACACTGAAGATCCACATTAGCAGCCAATACTTTGCCCCAGGTGCTCCCATCCTCTTCTATTCATTGCTATCTTCACAGATCATTGGTGGATTTTCTATTGCTGTCAATAGGAATAGCCTCAGAGGTTTATACTGGACCCTGGGAATCAATGTTGGCTTTGAAAAAGATGCATTTTAGACAATGTAGGGTCGGGGGGAAGTCAATTATATCCTATGTGTATTTTGTTCAGTTTAAATCACAGGGCACATTTTACCAGTGCAAATACAACCATTGGGTTTCACTAGTGATGGCAAGGTAATTACTTAATCTTTGTAAATATTTAAATCACTAGACTGAAGATGCCACTTTAATGAACAGACACTTTATCTGGATAGAAAATGACATAACAGAAAGTGGCCTTAAGAAGTGCAGTATCTCCACTTCTATGTAATTTCTTTGTCCTGCCATACTTTCAAGTCTGTGAACGTACTCCTGGCATAAGTTAAAGACGTAAGACTATTGCTTCAGTTAACTCTCAGTTATTCTTGAGAATGGGAGAGTATGGATAAATAAAAATAAAAAATAATACAAATATCTCTCAGTCCTGCCTTTGAGGAAGAAGCTGATGGATGGATTGTTACAAGGGTTCATTTTGCGTCTGAACTGGGTTGTGCTAATTGGTCAGTGGGATCTGACTGACAAGCAGAACAGGGATTTTGAAAATACTCCACTGGGAAGTATTATTATAATCTGTTGCTATGTAAAAAAACTATCACAAATTGAGTGGCTAAAAACAGTACCCGTGTGTTACTTTACAGCTGCTTTGGGTCAGAAATTTGGGCACAATTTCTCTGGGTCCTCTGCTTCCATTTTCACAGCCTGCAATTAAATTGTCATTCAGGGATGAGGTTTCATCTGAGGGCTCAAGAGAGGAAAGACCTGGTTTTCCAATTCAGTAGTCATTGGCAGGATTCAGTTCCCCAAGGGCTGATAGACCCTGAGGATCTTCATTCTTTGTATGCCGTCAGACTGAGGGCCTTGATTCTTCACCAGCTGTTGGCCAGAGGTCATCCTATTTTCTTGCCATCTGGGCCTTGTTTCATCAAAGTTGCAAGTCAAGAAAACAATAAAATCCACTAGCAAGATGGAGGTCACAGCATTTTATAGCCTCATCATGAAAGTGACACCCATTATGTTTATGGTGTTCTGTTGGTTAGACACAGGCCATTATGTCTAGCCCTCACTCAAGGAAAGGGTAAGACACTTGGGCAAGAAGAACAATAGGCAGGTCTTATTAGGGCTAATCTTATCTGCCTACCTCAGGGTGGATGAGGACAGAGGGATTGGGATAGGAGGAGAGCCATATATCCATCCTGGGTAGTGGTTTCTGGGCCTGTTTCCAAATTCTGTGCTGAGATCCTCAGCAGGCTGAAGTTGGAGGGATTGTTTTCACTTGGAAGGATTCAAAGCAACCTGAAAAGTGTGGCTTTCTTTACGATGTGACAACATGTGACACTGGATGGGTATAAAAGATATGTTTCTTTTTTCTGCATGCACCAAAGCTTTGTTTTGTCCTTGTAGATCTTGTGTTCATTACAGTAATAACTCCATAGTGGAGCTTTGCTGCCTCAAGAGTTTGAACTATAAGAAATGCTGGGAGATTGTGTCCTTGGGTTTTTTTCACAACTATAAAAGGGAATGTTAAGCATTATAGACATGGATGGCTTTTGTCTGAGCAGTTTTGTGCATACTGGATCTGGATATATAGCTGAATGCTTAATTATTTTAAGGAATATATATGCTCTATTTTGTAGTTCTTCCTTTTTTGTTTTGTTTTGGTTTTGTTTTGCTTTGTTTTTAACCTTCCTTCTTTTGACTCAGTAACCACATTATCTGGAGGACTTAACCATCTTAATTTGTATGTAAAAATAATAAGGGAAACCATATATTAGTTAATTCTCTAGGTTTCAAAACAGAAGGCTGAGGGGCTGGGCAGGCAAGTGATGACTGTTAATCTGAACTCTAAACTATATCCAAAGATATGCTCTAACTTGATACTCTCATCTTATTTTGGATAGGTAAGTGCCTATCTCAGCATAACAATTTTATACATTGTGAACAATATTCTGGCTGCTAAAATGTACCTATTACTCTGCCCACATGCTAAATACACAGAGTTGTGATACTGATCAAGTAACAATAAGCTAAAGAAGAATACGGAAAAGAAAAAGGAAGAGGTGGAAGAAGCAGAAGAGAAATGTGAAGAGAGTAGTTTGGGTTTTTTAAATATAATCTTTATCAGATATCTCCTCAAAGACATACTCCAGGAGCCACTACAAAGGGTTCATACATTATGTTTTTCTTGAACAAAGCACCTCAGACTCTTCGTGGAATGAAGGGAAGAACAGCAGGAGACCGAAATCTCAGATTTGTCTATTAAATTGGCTCTATGATTTATTTTGTAAATAGTTTTATAATGAGCTTATGATGGACTATTTTCTCTGAAATCCTAGAGATTTCAGGATAGTGTTTCAGTACCACCTTATGTCTAATATTTATCAAAACAGGAGAGACTAAAGGATTAAATTGTCTAAACTTTATCACACATTTGTGTCTGCTGGCAAGACTATAGAACAGTTGTTAATATTGAAAATGAGATGAAAGATGTTCTAAATTTATCTTATCAGCACTGTCTTTCAACGTAATGATAGTTACTTGACACTATCACATTGCTTTTCAGCCAGTTGAAACCAAGTCTGTAAAGACACACACTCATTCAGAAGGCATGGCTCAGAAATATAGAATGATGCCAAATTAAACAGATAAGTGTTCATTCACCTGGGAACCATATTTTGACTGCATTATGGTGCAAGTTGAAAAAAAAAGCAATGTTCACATCAATTTAAAAATCATACTTAAAAGACCTCAGATGGAAACCATATATTTTTCCAATATCCATATATAAATTATTATGTACCATCTGGGTTACATCTGGCAACATAAAAATGTTGTCTGAAGAACACTAAAGGTGTGAGAACCATCAAGCAGATCCAAGTGGATTTGGCACATTTGTTCACAAAAGGAGGCAGTTCTTCATGTGGTAAGTAAGATTTAACCTAGAAAATAAGTAGAAGTTTAAGAACTCATCTCAACATACAGACTTTTATCGAAAATATAAAGAGATGAATTACATTAATATTCATAAGATAATCAGAGTGCATTCTACATTAAAAGATTATAAAAAAGAAGAGTGAATGTTGGAGAATAAATCTACATTTGGATCTTTTTATCAAGGCTAGTTTACACGCATTTTAGAAATATAATATCATATACAGAAGTTGTGATTCTCCTAAGAAGGAAAACTAAGGTTTAGCTCTCATTCTGTCTGTCTGCAGGTCTGTGCCTTGTGCTATATGAACGTCAAAGCTCACCAATATACTGTGTATGCTGATGATCACACAGAAAGTCTCAACTTCAACTCTTGCACTTACACTCCAATGTGAACATTAAGAAAAGTGTTTAATATGCTACTTATGCCTTATTGTAGTTTGGAAAAGGGCATTTACGAATAGGTTACTAAAATGCAAACAAAATTCTTTCCAAATTAACATATTGCTCTCATTTAAGAAATACCCAGGCAGAAAGGTAATATGTTTAATTAAGAGCCTTTATTCAATATGAACAACAGATAGATAAAATAAGAGTAAGCAGGTCTATGACTGAATATAAAAAGGATTGTGTTAAATAATCCTAATTATTTCATAGGTGATGAAATTATGAATGAGATTGTACTAAATTGCAAATGGGATAAAACCATGCCCATACTTCTTCCATAGAACTGAACAAGTTGTAAGAAAAGCAATACAATCAAGGAATCTAATATGCTCAGTTTTTTTGATCCGAGGGTTGGAAGAAAACCTACCTGCTAATCCATGCCTTTGTAACTTCCCTGGGACATGGACCTGGGGGACCAGCTGGAACTGTGCAGTTCTGGGGGGTTGAGGGTGAGGCAGAGAACAATAAGCAGTGAGGCATCTGGAAGGGGCTGAGAACATACCTCCTGGGCTTCACTGAGACTGTAAGTCTGGCTATATTTCTGGGATTCTTAGCAGAGTATGCAAGCCAAACCAGACCAGTGGGGAGGGTGACAAATCACCTTCATGAACTTCTTTTTTCTTGGTCTGCATAATTTTAAGCAGGTTAGATCAGTTCAAAGTTAGAGCCAAGGGAAATAGTGAAGGAAAAAAGAAGTAAAAAAAAGGTATCATGGGAGTATCAAAAAGTTAACAGAGACTTTCCTTGGCAACATGAAACCTTCTAGGTACCTCACAGGATGGCAGCACTATGCAAAAATTGCTAGAATCAAAAGCCTGCGTGCCAGAGTCATGCAGACTCAGAAACCCAATTTTGGCCACACCTTGGAAAGAATTGTCTTCTGAGGCAGATTCTCATTAACTAAATTCATGAGCCTAATGAAGACAACAGGAAGGCCATTTTAGGCCTTCAATGTTCAACAAGAAATTATGAATGCCTATCTGCTTTCCTATCTGCATTCCTCCATATTGCCTTTCTGAGTGAACCTTCTACTCTAACTCTTGCACACTGTGTGGGCCACTCTGACCCCCATGAGCTTCCTCAGACACACCAGACATGCCTCCTTCTCCCAGGGCCCTTTTCTGTACTTATCTTCCCAACTTCTCCCTCACCTCTCCCATTTCACAAACGCCAGCTTCACTCATGGCCTTGTTATATCCCCATACCCTAGCCCATTCTCACTACTTTCCCTTCTCTGCTTTTTTTTTTTATTAGCATCATCTGATGATATTTTATATTTTAATTATTCATTTGTTTATTTTTTTATTTACTAGAATATAACTTCTGCTTATTTACTAGAAAGTAAACACGAATGGCAGGGGTTTTTGTCTCTTTTATTCATTGTTGTAACCTCAGAATCTAGAACATTGCCTGAGCATAGTAGGTACTCTATTAAAAATACAATTAATAAACCTAAAATTGGGGACCCTCCCCCAGCAAACACTCACCGAAGCAGTCCCCCTTCTTTGATCCTATCGAAAGGATGATGGTAGGGAAGGGAGTTATTGGTGAGTTTCAAAGGACTCCTGATGAAACAAGGTTTAGAGCTTTATTTTTAAAAACAGGTTGTCATGTTTATATGTTTGTGTGTAAATAAAAATTAAAAAGAAAAAAATGTGTTTAATTAGTTAACTAACTTTCACAGAAAAATATAACTAAAACTATGATTATTAGGGTTGTCCAGAGAAACAGAACTGAATAGTACATATATGTGTTTATGTGTATGTATACGTGTGTATATCAATGGAGAAAGAGAGGGATTTATTATAAGAACTCGCTCATGCAGTTATGTAGGTAGAGAAGTCCCATGATCTGCCATCTGTAAACTGGAAAGCAAGAAAAGCTTGTGGTTTCATTTGGTCTGAGTCCAACAGCCTGAGAATGGGGGTTGTGGGCAATGGTGTGAGTCCGGGTTTGAGTTCAAAGCCTGAGAATTAGGACCACTGATGGCCAAGATCAAGAGAAATGTCCCAGCTAAAGCCAAGGGAGTCAATTTGCCCTTCCCTGACCTTTTTATTCTATTCAGGCCCTCAAGGATTAAGTGATGCGCAAGCCACCAACATCAATGAGGGTGATCTTCTTTACTCCACCTACAGATTCAAATGATAATCTCTTCCAAAGACACCTTCACAGACACACCCAGAAATAATGTCTTACTAGTTATCTGTGCATCCCTTAGTTATTATCCCTTAAAATTACACGAATAATTTTATCAGTCAGGTTGATGCATAAAATTAACCATCACACTATGTGAAAATATAAATATGAAAACTTGGGGCTCCTGAGTGGCTCAGAGGGTTAAGCCTCTGCCTTCGGCTCAGGTCATGATCTCAGAGTCCTTGGATCCAGTTCCACATTAGGCTCTCCGCTCGGGAGGGGAGCCTGCTTCCCTTCTTTCTCTGCTTGCCCCTCTGCCTATTTGTGACCTCTCTCTCTCTGTCAAAATAAATAAAATCTTTTAACAAAATAAATAAATATGAAAACTTATGTTACAAGATATATGGCATGAAAAATATGGTGTTTTGTTATATACAAACTGTAAATATGATAGTTATGTACAGTTTAATTACTGTATTTACTTACAGTAGACAGTGAAGCATGGCAAGAACATTAAAAATTTTAAATTGTTTGGGGAGTATGCAACCAGACTAAGACAACTGAATTCACCCTTAATAGTGACTTAAGTCTCAAACCATAATCTTGGGTATGTTCCTCAAAATAAGTAACTTTGTATAATTGCACTTAATTTTTAGCTTGAGTCCCATTCTGTCTGGTAGCAGAATCACCAAATTTCCAACAATTCAGAGTAAACATATTCAATTCAAGGTAGACTCAGTCAATCCAGAATTCTTCTTTCTTTTTTGTTTATTTCTACATCTTGGAAAGTTTACTTAGTGCCACATCACTGAGGGTTGGGGCTCTCTGGTCCTAGCTCATCTTTTGCTATCTTGCTGGCGTCTGCTCAGACTACCACATTCCCATGTCCCAGCCCCCCTTGTATGGGTCATGATAGCATTCCCTTGCTTGCTTTCATCCCACCCTCAGGATCTCTTCCCGTCCACCAACCTTATTCCCATGACCTTTGTGCTCTTTTGGACGAGGCCCTGGAAGTGCACAAGAAAATTTCCTATGCTCTCTCATGCCACCCTGGAGGCATAGGGGACTTCCCAGGAAGGTGTTGATGAGGGTGGTGATGGGTAGGGGATGACTTTGAACTTCTCTGACTACTCAAGCTGGACTTCTTTCTGACTGCTTCCTCACCATTCTAGTGTGGGGAATCTCCTCAAGTCTTGCTACTCTGCAGAACCACGGATGGGAAGTTGGGTACATGTCAGTTTTGTCTTAGAGCCCAAACCTACATGGTAACTAGCGGCAGAGATGACCAGCTTTCTATCAAAATGTCATGCTTCTCTTTCCATAGTATGGAGTTATTTCTAGGTCTAGGCTGTGGGGCCAGGTGCTATATGTCCAAGTTCTCCTTGCATCAGGCTGTGGGTATGGAATTCAAACAGTTCTTGACAATTGAATAAGAGTAGATATGATGTGTATCATGTCTCTACCAGGGTTTATAAAAAGCAGGTGTGGCTTTCTTGTCTTCTATTTTCCCCTTTTGCCTGCTGGATGACAAAGTTCTAAGCACTGAGGAACTATAACATGGGAGGAGCCTGAGAACATGACTCATCACATGGAGAACAGCTGCCTCCCAATCTGACCAAACTGTGGGGACCATTGCATAAAAAATAAAATACTACTGTGGTAGGCCTTCAAAATGTGGTTACAGCAGCAAGCATTACCTCCACAAATAGAGAGTTCTGTGGTCCTCCAGACCAATGTCTGGAGATAGAGGGTAGACCCTTTCATAGCACATGCAGAGGTACTGGTCTTGATTCCTCTCTCATATATGCTAATGCTGGCCCATGGGATTTCTGTCTCATTTGAATTCAGAGGAAAAACTGTTCTGGCTGATATTTATCCTTTTATAAATAATTTTTTATTTAGCACAGGACCAGCCCTGTTCTATGAAGAAATCACAGTCTTTCTTGTGCTTTAAGAGTAAGCTTTGAAATTTAAAGTTGAGTATTGCTGAAACTTTGTCTTTGTATTTCACTACCATACCTCTTCTGAGGCCCTGGGTGCTTCTGGTTGGATGTGAGGTGGAGAGGATAGCTGCTAGTTAGGGTAGTCTGCATAGAGGAGGCAAACTTTAAATAAGACCATCTCTTCTTACCTCCTGTGATTTATACCACAGCATGAATATCAGGAGAGACATCCCATGGAACTGTATAGAAAGTACATAAAGCCTAAGAATTAATATTCACTTTTCCCTAGAGAGTATTTAGATGAGTTTTGCCAATAGTTGCCTTGATGACCTTCCTTCATCTGTGTTTTCTTGGCCAATCCACACTTCTGACCAACACAGGATTTCTTTAGACAGTTCATCCTTTCAATCAGATTATCTTCAGTGCTGATGGTTGGAAGTCTTTTGAATCTTTCAGGTGACTGCATTTATCTGTGTTCTTGCCAATTGCATATTTATTTTATATAGCATATATTAGATATATATTATAATTATAACAATTACATTATATATTATATAGAGAGATAATATATATAACATATATTAAAGAATTATCAGATATTCCTTAATTCTAAGATTTGGAGTGTTCCCCAACTGTCTACTCACACTCCATATTCTTAAACACTGGGTTTTGGGGGAGGCATTTCTTCACTTGTCATCTGGCAACCAAACCACACTTTCTGGGAGTCTAATTAAATCTGCCCCCCTAACCTGAATACTAGGCACAATCTCTGGAGTTATAGAAGAAGGTCTTCCAAATGGGAATGGATTGAAGGGTTGTGGATATATGGAATGCATTTTTGGTAAGGAAAGAAAAAAGCTCCAACAGTAGATACAGGGAACTGAGATGACATGCTGAGAACCCCAGGTGTTTCCAAGCTGGGTAACTTAAAATTCTACTGCTGTCAGCCAGTGCAAGGGTTCTGTTAGGACAGTGAGAATCCAGCATTCATACCATGAAAGATATTTGCGTTTGATTTTTGAGTTCAGATTATGAAATTCAGATTGTGTTGGATAATGAGAGTTATCTTTATTTCCAGGTTCTTTATAAGGGAAAAGGTTGGATAATGAGAGTTATCTTTATTTCCAGGTTCTTTATAAGGGAAAAGGTTCTACTAGATTCTCTAAAAGGGCATTCTACTAGATTCTTCTCCTTGTTATGTTCACCAATATCCTCCTATTCACTTTGGAGATAAGGCAATTAACTTAATATCAGTATTAGGAATTGTTCAAATGCCTGATTAGCAGATGATTAGCAGAAATTTAAACATCATTGACCTTATGAAAATGGATGTACCTCTTCTAGAAGTAGAAGGCATTGCCTCATGTTTTCCCTGTACTTCTTAGATAATAAACTGTGATTCAGAAAGGGAACACAATTGCCTAAGGTTATCCTTCTTTATACAGAATAAAAAGGAATTGTGAAGAAATGCATATAAGCTAGGAAAGGATAGGAGGCCTGGGAACATTGTCAATAATCAGGAATGTGTTTGTAATATACCAAATAAGATACACACACACACACACACACACACACACACACACACACACACACATTTGCTTCATTAGGCAAGAAGCATGGAATGGAATATTAGCATATTAAAATGCAAGAAACAGCACACAATTTTTCTCTATTTTTAGAATGCTGTTATTTGTTAGGGACACATGTTCAGAGGCCTTGGCAGCTGAACCACCTTCTAAATTGAAAACAAGTAAATAAATGAGGTGCTCAAATATGCACACCAAAGCAGTTTGAATATTCAAGGGAAAAGTTGTAGTAACGATGAACTAAATTATAATAGCTGCTAATATGCTAATCTTGATGTTCACTGAATTCTTGTAACCACCTGATGACTAGTATGAGGATTGCCATTTTAAAGATGCAGAGACTGAGAGGCTCATGGGGATTCATGGGCCCTTCTACACAACTAGTTGCAGGGCAAAATCTGAACATCATTTTGACTTCCCCCCTCCCACTATAACTCATTGCCTCTTAACTATCTGAAGAAAAGCAAGTTTAGCTTTTTTCTAACTTACTTGGCCCCTTTTTGTCTAAACCTACCTCTTACTGTAATGGCAGCTTTACTAATGCACTTGTCCCAGTGTTTGTTAAGACCCCTGCACACAGTCAAGGAGTCACTGCCCTCTAGTGCACATCAGAGACGTTCAAATACATACGAAATCAGTTCCTCTTGTAAACTGGAAGTTCAATACCCAGACTGAGGGAATTTTTCCACTGGAAAAAACTTTCAAGATCAAGTAGTCCATAAAGATTAAAAAAAAAAAAAAACTGCCTCAACAGTCTCCTTATTGATCCCCAAAGATCCACAGAGTAAAAAGTCATAGTCATCAATAAAATATAGTAGTAACTTGAAAATTATCTTTTGAAATACAGATCATCAGTGATGCTATTGCTGCTACTCCTTTGTTTCATTCCCGTGCTATGCAGAGCTATGTGAATGGTGCTAGAATTCGAGCTTAGGCTCCCAAGTGAAACCCCCATCTGAGCAGAACAAAGGCTTCCCAGCCTTGCTTTCCCACATTCCTCCTTAGCAGTAATGCTCTTCAGGCTCAATCTGCGTCTAGAGGTTTTCACTAAAAGGCAAGGGGAAATGGAAGAAGACACGGGGGATACATGCTCTTGTCATTCAGACATGGAGCACTTCGTTACAGCATCCCGGATAGGCACCATGCCCCTTGTCCAGGAGAAGCACCAGGAAGAACCACACAAGGCTGTTGCCCTCGAGGAGCTTACAGTGCAGTGGTCTTTCACCCTCTTTTTCTTACTCACATTCCAACGGTTGAATTGGTATCTCCAACGAAGGATCAGTATTATGGGGTAGCTAGCTCTGTGAAAGAAATAACAATGTGGAAATTCTAAGTCAGATCCCAAGGACTGTGAACTCATGCAAAATAAATTTCCTAGCTTGGGTACATGGGCATCTCAAGAATCACACACTAGGGGCCCCTGTCTGCCTTCAGCTCAGGTCATGATCCTGGAGTCCCAGGATCAAGCCCTGCAGCTGGCTCCCTGCTCCGAGGGAAGTCTGCTTCTCCCTCTCTCACTCCCCCTGCTTGTGTTCCCTCTCTGGCTGTGTTTCTCTCTGTCAAGTAAATAAATAAAATATTAAAAAAAAAAAGAAAGAAAGAAAAGAACCACACACTAATAGCCAATTGCACATTTCACAAGAAACATTAAATTGCCTTCTAGATGCCGGTGTGTGCTGGAGGATAGAGTCCCAAGCACAAACTTTTATCATGATGACACATTTGTACAGAGACTCTTCCAGACGAGTAAACACTCCCAAGCTTAATTTGGTCCCTTTACTGACCATCCATTTGAATTATGCCTCCAGACCATTTGCATGGTGCTTTTAATGCAAATACCCTTATTAGAAAATGAGGTATCATTTCAAGAATCAATCCAGTTTCCTTCTCTGCCTGTAGCCTATAGATTCAGACTTCAGCCCACAAACTCTCTTCTCCACCCACATGTCACATCTCCGCATCACAGTGAAATAGAATCTCTGAGTGCATGAATGTCAAAACAACGTGCTAATGTGGAATCCAGCTACCCAAGTTTGCTCTGAGCATTGCCATTGCGAAATCCAATCTATTTTATCACTCTGTCTTCGTGCTGGATTTAGCAGCTTCATAATTCCACACCTCTGTCAACGAGACCCTCATTATGCAGGCTTCTAAACATTTTACTTGGGGAAAGAATAAACAACATATTTAGTACTAATGAGGTGAGATATTGCTTTTTTATTTGCATTACTGTTTAATGATTGTGATATCTCCAGCACGTTGAGCTCTGGGAGCTTGTTTTGATTGATGTGATTTTTCAGCGAGCAGCTATTGTAAACGACCAGCTACTTGCACGGCACAGTATGTCACATGTTCTGGGTGTGTGGCCGCAGGCTTGCCGCAAAATGAAGCACCCGCCTTCTGCTCACTAGGGTTGCTATACAGGTAATAATGCTACTCATGTTGTTTATGTTTCAGCATAAACATTTCAAATGGAGTGTCCGCCAACCAGAGAAATTTAATCATAACATTTTTTTTCCTGGTATTTTCCTCCTTCTTCTCTTTGCTGTGCAATGGCTGTGAAATGCCAACAATTCTGAATGTTTTCTCTGATCCTCATTCATCCTAATTCTTCCAGTTTCAGTGTGTCTTTCAAAGATCGTTTACTTGAACAAACATTATTTGAGCTATCTTGTAAAATGAAGTGAAATATTCGGTATTCGCTCCAAAGTATGGCCGACAGCAGTGACTTTGGGTGTCCAAATGGGAAGAGTTTGGGAGCAATTAGAATAATGACAAAATTAACTTCAGGACAGGTCAAATGCACAGGAAAAATGAAAAGAAGAGGGGCTTTGTGGCCAGGCAGTGCTGGATTTGAATCCCAGCTGTGCCACTTAGCAGCTTGTACTAGTTACTTACATGACACTCAGGTTCTTTATTAGTAAATGGGGATTTACAAATACCATCCTCATTGAGTCTTATGGATTCATGAGATAATGTATGTAAAATTCCAGTGTGCAGAGGCCTGATGCATATGAGACACTCAAAATATTTTTTTCTTTTCTTCTTATTATTAATACACTCACACCAGAGTGAGGTAGATACATGGGTAATTGATACCCTATGTGGCAATGGTACTAGAGCTAATTGTTCCCAGGGAGACCAAGAAAGAGCAGCTTTTCTTTCTCTTAGTGTTTAATCCCTGAACTTTGAAAGTATAGGCTACTCTCCATTTATACCCAAACTTTACTATGCTTAGGGGACATTAAAGAGTTTCCCAATTACTCCTCTACCAGGAAGGAAAGGGTCTATTCTCTTATGAGGGACAGTCCTCAAAAAAGCAAGACAGTTGGTGCATTGCAACAGAAGCCTAAACTCCAGTGGAAGCCATGTGAGCCTAGCAGAGATCCTTATCCAAAGGAAGAAGTAAGAAAGGTCTAGAATTAGACTGGTAACCTTGTACTGGGAAACTCTTCATTCAACAGATAATTTTTTCTGCCTCTGCACATGAAGTCTGAAGACCTGGTTGAAATTCTGATTCTATTACTCCCCAGTCTATAAAAGACAGTTCTGTCCTATTGACACCAGGTCATGTAATGGAGGCTGCTGAGCAAATTCCAAGACACTTTCTATATACTGGGTACCATATTCACTAGCAGAGACAGATAAGATACTGTTTGATCAAAAATTCCATTTAAATGTATTTATAGTTTTATTTAATTAGTAAATGTAATTCTCAGGAGTACTCAGTTGTTTTTTTCTTTCTAAAATGCCTGCAGTAAGGTGTCAATGTTGACATCACGATACCAAGAGCCTCCAGAGCAGGCCATGCTCACATGTCTGTGAATCTCTTCAGTTACAACCTTTTTCAGAACACCTCTGTGGGCCATGAGTTGTTATAGACAAAAGACGATGCTAAGAATTGAGTTCAAGGAAGGTTTTACAATGGATGAACAGTCTTGGAAATGTTTTAAATTCTACATGGATAAGAATTTTGAGTTCGACCACAATAGGACATCAGAATTCTTCAGGAAAAAAAAAAAAATTGAAGGCCCATTACCTAAAGGAAATAATATACATTTTCATTTACTGCCTAGAATCTTTCTTTTTGTTTGTGAAAAGCATCTTTGCTATGTAATGTCATGAAACAAAATATACTCATCAACATAGGTGGCACAGAACAAAAACAAGATCATCCTTTTTTTCTACTTGCTCAACCCTTCTACATCTTCTCTTTTCTTCAAATTTGTCTGTGCAAACCCAAGAATCACTCCCAGTAATGTCTCATGAAGCACAGTCTAATTTCATTTTAAAATTATCATTGGAAACAATTACTCTGGTGTGCCACAAAAAAGTTCTTAGCAAAAAAAAAGTTTTTTAAAGTTGGGGCTGATTTTAAGAAATCCCCAAATATAGTTTAGATTCTTTCTCTGATTCAAATGGCATATTTATTTATTCCTGTGTGTTCAGGGAATTCCTTCTGTGTTCTAGGCAATGTGTTGGACCCTGGGGTACTGAGATGATATGGCTCAGGTGCAACGCTATTTTGCACACAAGCTGACCCGACATGGCCTGGGGAGCATGGTCAGAACCCTGACCCATGGTGTGAAGGGGAAGCAGGAGATATGAAGATATGAGAACAGATCTGGGAAGGCATGTAATAGGAAGAGTGGCTGAGAGAACAGCAGAGGTTTGAGGCCTCCCAAAACTCTTACTGAAAAAGATTTTCAGTTGTCATTGACTTTCCATAAATAACTGTTTATAGGTGAGTTTTAAATTTTTATAGCTCCAAGGAAATGCCAAGTTTAATGTTTTATATTATAGAATACACAGTGAATTGCTGCATTAAAATAAGGATTGGCTAGAGATTTGAAGTTGTGAGAGTCTGTTTTTATGTCTTTATACTGTTTTGGTATACAGTAGTCATGCTCTGCAGAGAAAATGGGGTAAAACAAACCTTTCATAAAGGGAGAATTAAATAAAAATTTGGGGACTCAGAACTATAATTACAAAGGATTAGGCAGGTATTTGAACTTGGACACTACGGAGAATTATTTTCACATATGCTTGGTTAAATGCACACACCAATGCTGCAATTTATTGTGATTATAACCAACCTGGTTGGCATCCCATAAGCTAGAAATATGGGTTGAAGCACCACTTAACTTAAATCTTTTCCAAGTCAGCAGCAATGAGTTGCCAATTCTTATTCAAGGAAAAAGCAGGGAATTAGTTGAAAGAGACTAGTCACAATTCATCTAAATGTTATTGTGTTAAAACATATCTTGGAAATTTGCTCATTTGATGGAATTCATTTCTTTCCCTATAATATTAATAAATAGCAAATACAGAATCTAGGCTCCTTTAATAAAATATCATGTATGTATCTATAAAGCCATGGAGAAGGCATGAAAATCAACTTTTCTGAGAATTAATTCCTTTCAACCCCTCCAGCTTCGATGCATTGTCCTTTTATGAGCCATCTTTCTGCCCCTGCCTGAGGCAGGGTCACAGGGAGATGGTAACACTCTCATGCCAAGAATAGCAGCCCTGCTGTTAGGCAGAACATTTTTCATCTCACACATGAATCTTGACAAATATAGCTACTTACTGGTCTAGTGTCTCTTGATTCTCAACCCGCTGCCCATTTCTTTTGATGCCTACACACATCCAACCTTTCTTCTTTTTACCAGCGGTGCTCACTGGGGTTTACTGAAACATGCCCACATTTGAACCCAAGCCTGAGATGCAAGTTTCCATTCATCCCATTTTTTTCTATGATTCTCTGAATACCTGGGCAGAAATTATTGTGTGTTGCTTTTTGGAGAAAATAAACAAACAGTAAAAGACTCATACAGAAATTGCAGCCTTTCAGGGAAGTTAATACAAAGCCTGTTTTCTATAGACAAATGGAGCTGTGTACCATACATGGTGAGGAAAGGAAGAGATCAGATGAGAGTCCCTGGCAATCTTTGAAATACACTAAATGCCCCATAGATGCATTTCCATAAATCAACGTCATGTATTCTAAATAAATGGGAAGAACACTGTCCATTTTGTTTTGGTTTAAAAAAAATCAATTTGTCCAGGGACAACAACTCATCACAAGTAAACTATGATAAAGGAAGAAAGAGGAGAGAAATGGGCGTTCATTTCCTGCTGACTTTGGGATTTAGGAAAATTATCTACACAGCAAATGTGTTTACAAGTTGAATGTGAATTTCTGTTTGGTTTTTATTTTTTTAATGTGCATCAGTAGACTCAACTCTAGTTTGAGTTTTGAGACTTTACATTGAGCTCAGTAGGTAATAACCATCCATCATTCTATGCTGTTTCCTTCTTTCCACTGGCCCAGTGCATCTCCCATGTATTCTCATTTTCTGCTGGTATATGAGGACTGTGTGGGCAGGAGGATCATGAGCCACAGCTCTGAGGTTGTACCTGGCTGGAGATGGGACTAAAGTTGGAATAGATATTCCTACTCTGGACAACATCACTTATTAACAGTCATAGACAAGATCCACCGAGAAGTGTCAACATCTAAATATCAACATAGCAGAGTCAAAATTCTGGCAGACACATGGATCAGAGTAAACTATCTAGTCAGTTATTGCTGAACTAAAATTTCATACCAAGTGAAGAAGTCTCCCACCATGATTAGGACAGAAATAAACACAGAAGCTCCCTGAGTAAATGACCCTAACACATGTGAGTATTCATAATGTGTCTTTAGGTCTCAGGAGGTGAGATCCAGAGAGGTAAAGAGTTATTAAGACAGAGGGAAAACACCTATTAAGCATATACTGACACTGCTGGTATCTCTTAGTGGCTTAAACTGTAGCTAATATTCCCTTCAAATTGCTAACGTATTTTTCCTATCCATAACCAACATAGTTACAAGTCAGAATTAGAAAAATTCTTGGAATGATCTAGTTTAGATTACACTGGGATAAAGGCACACAACAAAAAAGTTGATGAGTTTCCAGAACATCTATGGAAGTCTAATCCCCTGGCTGTACATCGGATTCACATGGAAAGCTCAGTTTTTGTTGTCATCATTGTTGTTTGCTTGTTTTAGTTTGATTTGATTTGGCTTTTAAAGTCCCTAAGTCCTGGGCTCCACGTAAACCAATTTAATAGAATATCTGTAGGGTGGTTTCAGGCATCGATATTCATTTAAAAGCTTTCCTGGTGATTCAAATTCACAGGAAAAGTTGAGAACAACTAACCCAATTCTATCAGTCCTGAAAGTCAAGTTCAGCCTTTTAGGGAAAACTGAGACAAGCCATTGACTGAATGTTCAAGCATAAAATATGAAATGAAGGAAGAATAACTATTTACAGTTACTATACATATCCTTCATTATGTTAATAAACTCATCTAATAAGCATTTATTGAGTGGTGACTCTATCCCAAACACAGGTACTAATGAGATGAGCAAACAGCAAAATCCCAAGCCTCTAGAGACTTGTCCTCTGTCTTTTAAGGAAACTCAAAACACATAACCATCTCTACTCAGGAGCCAAAAAAGGAATTAGGGACAATTCAAGGTCATTTCAGGAGTTTCCCTGGACCCTTTTGTTTGCTCACACCCTGGTGTTTCACAAATTTTTGTCTGCTTAGCTTGAGATCGGCTCTGTGACCCCAGATCGGCTCTGTGACCCCAGTTCTGCCTATGGAACTGTAACCCTGGTATTTAGATATAATGTCTCCGTTTCACTTTTTCACTCACTCCAACACCTTTGTGTCTTCACATGACTCTCTAATTCTTCCTACTCCAGGCTGCCATGGATTAGATTTTACTATTCAAAGAATAATATTTTTTATAGTCCTAGTTCACTAGTAAAATGGGAGAATTCCAATTCACAATATTTACTCCTATATCCCAGTAGATAAGAAGTTAGGTTGAAATAAATTTAAAAAAAAACAAACTAGCATTTTCTATGTTACCAGTGTAAGAGATAACTTAATGGGAAGCATAACCAAATCTTAACTGATTAATTAAGTATACATGAAATACCACAAAATTTCAGTCTCTTAAGCAATCCCCAAATTTGGGTCTTCGTCAGGATCAACTAGCATTGAGTGTGTAGGAGGTGGTGGAAAACACCATTACCAGGTATCATTCACAGAAACTGAATCAGGAATTTGTGGGGATGGTGATGGAGGATGGACACCTTGTTTTTTAAAGGTTTGCCAGATAGCTGTGAGGCATAATGAGCATTAAGAACCGCAGCACTAAAAGAACATATGAAGGTGGAAAGAAACCCTGTCTCCAGTAGCTTTTGTTAACTCACCAGGAACCCTTATAAACTATATGATTTTTTCTCTTTGGGGCCTACAGGAAGCTAATAAAATGAATTCCATTGACCTTTCATAGAGAGGAGGAAGAAAAGGAAATTCAGCTGAAGTATATTGATTTTGCAAGGGGGCCATGGCTTAGACTAGTACCTTAAAATTTCCATTTGGTATGTACTTTGCCCAAGAGTTTTTTCTTTTTTTATATAATACTTTAGAGTTTTTTAAATCTTTGAATGACATATTTTAAACCGAATTATTTTAAAGAGACTTTATTGTCCAAGACCATAACCATAGCTCTCCCTTCAAAAACCGTTATTCTCCCCAAACTTATATGGCTTTCGAAAAGAAAAAGAAAACAAGGTAATATCAAAAACAGATCAAGCGACAGTCAATAATGGATCAGCACTTTTAGTGTGAAAAGAAAAATAAGTGTCATCTACTTCTAAAGATTAACAGGTACCCTTTAATTTAGTTTGAAAACCTGGTGACTGGTTGTATAACTCCATCACATCTCCCTGAAAGTATCTGTGTTCTCTATGGACACAGTATGGGGCTTCTCAGTCTTTCTAACATGTCTCTTTAATTACACAGCAGGCCACTGTGTACTTCGCTCTCCTACATGGGCTCCCCAACCAATGGTAGCATTGTGCTGAACACAGTATGGGGCCTCTCATTTCTGCAAAATAGCTTTCTCATAGAAATTTCATCCGTAGACTAATGGTTTCACTACAGATTGTCTTCCCCCAAATGGAAGTGCCATATTTTTATTGTTATACTTTTTCTTCTTTCTTTTACCAAAGTCACAAATCCCTTCCTCTGCAGGGAAGTCCATGAAAAAAAACAAGTGCATTAGTGGACCAATATCCTTTTTTTGCGAGGAAAGCCTTAAGATCTGTTAATCTTTTATGTATCAGAAATTCCAGATCATTTTTCTTATCTTGACATTAAAATTTTATATTTTTTCCTTTAAAATTCTTTTTTTTTTTATTTAAAAACTAAGAAGTTTTCTAGGATTTTCCTAATTTGCACATGGCTTTAAATTTAGATGGATTCATGTTTGGAATCAAGTCTGAGTCAGTATTTTTATCTTGAAATTATAGAAGGGAAACACTTTTTTAAAAAAGCAATGAACAGGCTGGCTTGTCTAAAAACTCATTTTCAAATTTTCACTCAAATCACCAATGCACGTGGCCTCAATTTATTAGCAGGAAAGGTATGGCCACATCAGAATGTACGCTAGTACCCTTACGTTCTTCATTCCTCCTTTTCTTTCCTCATCAATCACCTACTGTTACAAGGTATTTTGCTGCAATTGTGTATAGACAAACATGAGTAGCACATTGTTTCTGTCCTCAGAAATCTTGATATTTAAGTGGTGTGAAAGGGGTGGCATAACGGAATAAAATAATGCTATCAGAATTTGATGAATGTCACAAGAGACATACAAAGTGCAATGCAGGTTCAGAGAAGAGAGAATAAACACCCTTCGCTGGGGTACAAAGATCAGGGAAGTCTGTTTCTCATTCATTGAAGACTGTCAACTCCACCGTCCTTCCTGGATATAGTGAGCAAAATATCTTTAAGATGCGGAAGGATTCCTCAGGTGTAACCCATGCCTGTTCCACAACAAAAGGCACTTCCCACAGAAGAACGGGGCACACGTAAACATGACTGTCTCCAGTCCAGCCCCTCGTCAGGTCCCTGAAGGGAAGGCATGGATGGCTGAGGGCTAGCCTACCCGGCTAGAACAGATGTCCTACCTTCAGAGGGCACCGATCGTCAGCCCACTTAGCACACTGCCAGTTACCTTCACAGACGGAGAGGGACAGAAATTATTCTTATCCAGACTGAATCTTAGCCTTATTAAAAAGGAGGCCAGTTTATCTTTAGAATTTCAGACTGTCCTTTCTGGATCTTTTTCACTCCTATTTGATACACTCATTTCCACCAACTTGCCTCAGAAACCCAGGGATGTAATCTATTAAAATATACCTTTAGGTCACTCCATTTCACAAAAAGAGATGAACGACTGATATTATGCAAATATATGTTATTAGTTATTAAAAGAAATTACTAATGGTAGTAGGAATAACTCATCAGTTTCGCACATACTCTATAGTTTGCAGTACCCTTTTGCCTTTGTTTCCTAATTTGTTCCTTGCAAGAGCTCTGTGAAGTAGTCATGCTGATATTGTCTACATTTTACAGGTGGTGGAAATAATGCTAAGAGGGATTATCTGGTTTTTTTCCTAGTCACACAATGATCCAGTGTCATTGCCATTATTCAAACACCAGTGCTCCGACTCAAAATTCATTGCTATACACACAGGTAATAGCAAAAGTTCAGGCACCCATTTTGTTCTGAGGGAAATATTTAGAAGCTTTACCAGTTTACGAGACAATTAACCATAAAGACAGTCGTTTGTTTTGCCTTCATATTTGAACAACCCTGGTTATATTACCAGGGACAATGAGCTTTCTGGTCATTTTCATTTTTTCCATTGACTTTCCAAGTCTACTATTTGTCATTCAGAGTGCATTAAACAGGGGAGGCGGGGACTTCGCAAGAAATCAACATTTAAAATTCAAGACTGGAGCATGATTTGGACAAACTAAGGATGCCACGTGGTATCTGCTGATACTGTCGCTGTCACTCAATGACTTTCTCAGGATTCTCCTCCAGCAGCAAAACACAAAGTGTCTAAGCTTAGCCAAAGTAGGACCAATGATGAGATGACAGAGCTTTCACTGCACGGGAGACAGTTTAGCTAGCTCTTGCATTGGACTCCTAAAAGATGCATATGGAACACTCAGTCTATGAATGGAAGCATGTGTGATCTTCAGGGAGAGCCGGCCAAAGTGCTAAAGTGCATGGATTTTAGATAAGTCAGTGTGAACATGTGGCACTGTGTGAATAAAATGTGCTAGTGCCTATCAGAATGAGCCTGTATCATATTCTTACTTGACACGTTAAGCAAAGCGTTTAGTTCTGGGTGTACTGATGATGGAATTTTGTTCGCGATTGTTTCATGATAATTTGTTCGGGGATTTTAAAACCAAAGGCTCTTTATCTTCCCATCAGCAAAGACTTTAAGGGAGCACCGTACCCTTAATAGTGTACTCTGTACCTCCAAGATCAAGAATTCATTTTTTCTTATCTTCAACCTAGAGAGCTCAGCCTGTTGAATCTTCCAGCCAGTGTCATACTTTACATGGGGAACCCTTTTTTTTCATTGTCCAGTCAAAAGCACTGAACCCAGAATTACATATTTGCATTGGAACCGCATTCCTCAATTGCAATCTTTTGGTCAGATATAATAAAGGGGATAACTGTGTGCATGTCTATGCGTGTCCTTCAATATCTTTGTTCATATATACTGAGCTAAACAAATGGGGGTGAGACCTATGTTTTTGTTTATTTCTGTCCAACTTCTTTGAAACCTCAAGTTTATACTAATATAATTCTTCACTATATTATTCATGGATCATTTTAAGGTCAGGGTGTCTTAGACTGGGTTCCCCAGATATCAGGACCTAAAACAAGGTGGAGCTGCTTTACTGGGAGGTGGGAGCCAGGAAGAAGAAATGAAAGATGGGGGAGTGAGAAGGGAAGAAAGAATCAATTCAAAGATGCCTCGCTGAGACGGCTGTTGCTGTGGTGTAATGGTTCTTCAATCCCATGAGACCCCTTGAAAACCTTTTTTTTTTTTTTTTTAAAAAGTTATCTTTCAGGCTTTATTTTTTATTTATTTATTTATTTTTTTTTAAGATTTTATTTTTTGACAGAGAGAAACACAGCCAGAGAGGGAACACAAGCAGGGGGAGCGAGAGAGGGAGAAGCAGGCTTCCCGCTGAGCAGGGAGCCAGATGCGGGACTCGATCCCGGGTCTCCAGGATCATGACCTGAGCTGAAGGCAGTCGTCCAACCAACTGAGCCACCCAGGCGCCCCTGAAAAACTTTTTAAAGCACATTTTAGGACTCTCATTAGAGTAGGAAAGGAAGCTCCTATCCATGTGCTCCTGTCTCCCATCTGTCAAAGTTCTGTCCTTCAAAGCTCTTGCAGATGTCCAGTGAGTAAGTGTTCAGAGGCTCACCTCGCTCCACAGCTGTACTGCATGGAAGGCTTGCAATGCTGTGGGGAGGGATACACCTGGATGCAACTAGCTTGAGCCAAAGCAGAACTGGTCGTTCTCATGGCTGCAAGAAGAAAGAATCTGTGGGGACAACCTAAGCAGTTTCTGATACATGAAGGCTTCATGATTTATGAATAAGCTGGATTTGAAAAGTTTGTTTGTAAGCTTGTTATATGAATGTTTTATTCCTCACACTAACTACTTAAATCTCTGTAGCCTTCTCCTTCTACAGACATATATAAAGAAATTCTCAAGGTAATCCATACGGGCCCATTTAACCCATATATATATATTATAAATACTTTTTCTTGATGAACAAAAATGTGCTTAACAGTCCTACTGTAACTCTCTAGCACACTGTTTTAGCTAAACATGCTAGTAGCTCTTGGAAACTAGCTAACAGTCTCAGCCAAACCAGGCTGACCTCTGAAATTCATTCTCACCAGAGTCATAGTGAATGATAGAAGATCATTAAGACTGGGCAGGGAAAGGAAGAAAAAAAAATGAGAATGAAGTCTCCATGGAGAAAATTGGCAAAGGTGAAAGTTTCCTACATTGCCTTTAGCCATCTGACTACTTCCCAGCCTCCCTGCCTCTCCCATCATTGTGTCCCATACATTTCCACTCTGACCACAATCTTTGAGTCTGGGTCAGCAGAACAACACAGAAAAGCATGTATAGCTCTGAATCAACAATGAGACTTTATTTTTCATTCATTAAGTCATTATTTGAATGGGTGAAGAAGAAAAAATGGTAGACAGTACCAAATCATTCTGTATCTTTATTATGTTTGTAAATCAAACTGTTAAAAATTGAGGAATGCATACATGTTTATTATGGCCAAATTTTAACTCTTTAATTCTATGTCTTCTAGTTTTTTATTTGTAGAATGAAAAAAAGTCTGGAAAAATCTGTTTTATCATTTTGAAGTCCCTCTCTAAAAATTCTTTTAAGAAGAGGTGCTTTCCTTAAGAATTTATCCACCGTTATCCCAAGAGGAGAGACTATCCTTTTGATCGTGTGACTCCATGCTTAATCATTAGATTATGAACAAGCAATAAAAGCTATATAAAAAAAAAAACTTATTGAAGAGTGATTTCAGTGCAAATCATGGAGGAAGGAATTCCAAAAGTCCATCCCTCCATAAAAATAATGAAAAATCTGGCAAAAATATCCAGAACCACCTTTTTTGGGAACTCTAGAAACTAATTAAAAACTTTTATAATGGCTAAAAACTCTCAAGAAAAATGAGGTGATCTTACTAAGAAAAGTGAGAGTTGTGGCATTTTATGTTCCACTCCTACTCCCATGTCCCACTCCCCAGGGCAGTGGTGGCCTTCGAGAGAACAGCCTGTATTTCTAGTGCGCAGAGGGAGCAGAGTGCATCACATTTACCAGGAACTCTGGTTGTTTGTTTTGCCTGGTCTTGTGGCTCCATGGAGGACCAGCTCAAAGGAACTTCCTTAATCTCACCTATCTCAGGATTCTATAATGCTGAGGGGGCATGTTTTGTCAAAGCATTTATAGGCTATGTATTAGCTATTGTTATATATGGCAATGGATACCAGCTAGGGCAAACAATAGGCAACCAAACCTTAGGAGGAAAGGCTGGGGAATTAGATGCTTTGAGGAATAAGGATATGAGGTCTCTGACATATTCCTGGAAATCTAGAAGTTCCTACAATATGCCCAGGGCTACGTGAATGCTCAGGGGAATAAAACCCCCCAAAACAAGAAAGCCCTGTGCTGTCACCTCTGGTTGAGCTTCAAGCTTTGCATGAGTAGGAAATGAAGTCTAAAGCAGTGTTGTAAATGGCTTAGCTGTGTGTTGAAGGTGTGTTGCAACACATGCACAGAACCCATCTGTCAAGACTGGAAGATATATTTTTTCTTAAGTAAATGCATTTTTATTTTTTTTATTATGCTATGTTAGTCACCATACAGTACTTCATTAATTTTTGTTGTAGTGTTCCCTGATTCATTGTTTGCATATAACACTCAGTTTTTGTTTCCAGGTGCCTAAGGTAATATCTGTTCAATCACTGGCTATCCACCAAACTAACAAAATAAAGACTTTAGTCACCCCACACAACAAAGAACGTAGACATTAAAAAAACTAGCTCAGAAAAGTCAATAAACAAATATATAACAACTACAAAGGCAGGGTCAAAAATAAACCCTGGGAGAATAAAATAAAAAATAAAAGAAATAAAAATTTTATTTTTTCTTTTTTTAGTTTTATATTTTTATTTTTTTATCTTGAAAATTTTATTTTTTTACTTGGCAGAATGACAAAGCATAAGCAGGGAGAGCAGCAGGCAGAGGCAAACACAGGCTCCCCACTGAGCAAGGAACTCAATGCAGGACTTAATCCTGGGACCCTGGGATCATGACCTGAGCTGAAGGCAGATGCTTAACGAACTAAGCCACCCAGGTGCCCCAAGAAATAATTTTTTTTTAAAGTAAACCCTGAGAAGGAGGTAAAATTTGTTGCCTAGAGTTGGCACATTATAATATTCAAATTTTTAAGCTTTCTACAAAATATATATATTCATATATATATATGTATGAAGTATGCAGTCAAGTAAGAGAAGAGGATCCATACATACAAGAGTAAAAAGCAAGTAATAAAACTTTTCTCTGAGGAAGCCCAGACATTAGATTTACTAGACCGTGGCTTTAAATTGCTTATTTTAAATGTATTCCAAGGGCTAAAGGAAACCATGACCAAAGAACTAGAAGAAACTATGAGAACAATGTGTCATCAAATAGATAATGTTATTAAAGAGATAGAAAGTAGATTATTGATTTCCAGAGTCTGGGAAGAGAGGAGATCCCAGGGTAATTACTAGATATGGGGTTTCTTTGGAGATAATGAAAGGTTCTAGAATTAGTGGTGATGTTTGCATAAAATTATAAATATAAAAAAAACACTGAGTTGTATACCTTAAAATGGTTAAAATGGTGCATGTTAATTGTGTACATTTTGCCTCAATAAAAAAAAAATTTGAATTCGTGAAAGAAAATGTGTCAAATATTTATTTTTGCCCTCTTAATTATCAGATTAAAATATTATATTAAGTTATAATACCTATAATACACATTTAAATTCCCAGGAATAAAGAAAATGGCATAGTTCTTAGTTCTGCAACACCTAGGCTATCTTTCTCATTAAATATAAAGAAATGGATTGTAAGGTTATTTGAAAATACCTCAGAGGCAGCTGCCTAAAGAGAAAGAAGAAGTAGGCTGTTCTATTTAGTATGAGAACCAGGCTATTCTTTTGAATTAAACAAATGTAAACATTTTTATCTCAAATCATTGGAATCCCAGGAATAATGGACTTTAACTATAGCTCCCAGTTATATTCATTTAAATTCAAATTTGGGACTAAAATCAAAACTCTTTCAAGTAAATTAAATAGACACACAAATTTATGTCTATGTCTCTAGCACTGGAGGTAGAGCTCCTTGATGTAATTAAATCCTTCATCATTTGGAGCCATTCTAAGAGCACACTAATTGTACTCACACTGCAGCGTTCAGGCAATAAATCACGAGCTAGGGCTCGCTTCCCCCAGTATGATTACAGCGCTGCTTCAGCGCCAACGTGTCTTCTCTCGGGGCTCGCCCATGCCTTCAGTCGTTGCAGCAAACCTATCAAATACCTTCTGAACCAAATCGTACTGGAATGCATGGTGCATCCTTCGGGATGTATTTGTTTCAAGGTACTTGGAGAGGCTGGATAAAACATCAATACAATAAACACTAAAACTGGCTGTGTCGGATACTAACCATTTTTCAGGAAGATTCATTCATCCACTTGACCAACACTTACTTTGCGGTTATTCATTCGTTAGCTAGGCATGACTCTTGACAAGGATTTAAAGTTTAACATTCACTGTTTTCAAGGAGCCCATAGTATCTCAGGGGATATAGAGACAAAAATACAAATAATGATAATTCAATGTGGCAAATACGACAGAAACATGCCAGAGTGAGAACCCAGAAGAGGATCCCGAAGCATAACCAGTGAGTTGAGGGAAGTCTTCCTAGAGGAGTCAAGTCTGGCTCCTGTGCCTAACACAGATGACTGGAGGAAGAGGAAAAAAAAGAAAGGAATTCCAGAGTAATCATTCATGAAGACACACAGGTGAGAGACAACATGGAGTGCTAGGAAACTGCCAGATGTTTTGCCTAGAAAGGGTCTGATCAAGAAGGGCTTTGTATGCCAGGTGAAGGAGTTTAGATCTCGCTATATTGGTTGCAAAAAGCTGGTAAAGGCAAAGTACAGCTTGACTTGGATTTTGCACAGTAAATTTCTGAAGGAAAGTGGAATTTTGGTGGGTATACTAGAAGATGTTAGAGTGAGTCATCTGTATGACACACTGTATGCTTCATAACAAAAACCTTACAAATTCATGATATATCTTTACTGAAAATTAAAGAGGACATTTTGGCATATATGGATGTAGGTTTAGAAACTGAGGAGGGGGGGCGCCTGGGTGGCTCAGTTGGTTAAGAGACTGCCTCCGGCTCAGGTCATGATCCCGGAGACCCCTGCTCGGTGGGAAGCTTGCTTCTCCCTCTCTCACTCCCTCTGCTTGTGTTCCCTCTCTGGCTGTGTTTCTCTCTGTCAAATAAATAAAATCTTAAAAAAAAAAAAAAAAAGAAAGAAAGAAACTGAGGAGGAATGCCACCAGTAAATCAAGTACTACTTCCCCAAAAGGAATTTTTCCTGAGTCAAGAATGGATATCAAGCTAGTGGTTAGAGTTTAAGCCACAATTAGGGTCTGGGTTTGGCCAGTGCTAGCACAAGAATCTGAATCTTTTGAAAAAAGAAAAGCAAGGATCCTTACACCCCACGTACTAGGTCCCTGATACTTGACTTTAGTGATATCTAGAGATCCCTCAATTCCAAAACAATGCCTAATCCAATAAGTAACATTTGACTGGACGTTTCCCAGTAAACTTGGAAAGTTAAAAAACTAAAACAGAACAATCAATCAGATGACCACAAAATCCAATCAACACGGTACTTTTTGTTTTGCTTTGTTTCTAGACAGATTTTAGTGACTGTATCAGATTGACCATCAATGCGGTTACCACAAACATTATAGAGACCACAATGCGTTGTAAAGACCACAGTGCACAATCATTTGGCAATGCTATCAATTGCTCTGCAGTAAATTGTGAATATGGATATGGCCAGAGGACAAAGCAGAAAAGAGTTGAGACAAATCCCAGATAAAGCATAAAAGCAGAGACTCCTCTTTTTTTTTCTCCTTCTCTCTCTGAAAACTTTCATCTCATAAACTGAAACAGTGTCATATTGTCCTGAACAAAATCCCTCCTTTCTCAGAGGAAAACACCATGAAAATTAACGTCCACTAACATCAATGTTTGTTTGAAGTAAAGAGTCTATTATAACTCCATTAGAAGAGAATTGCTAGTGGCATCAAATTACTGTGGGAAACCAGTCCATGCTCCGCCTTCCCATACACACATTGCTAAGACCCCGTAGAGAATCCATTAGTGGGACCCAGAGTCACACTAGCCTATAATTTTTCTTTGCCTTAGGAAAACAGTAGCCTATAATTTTTCTATGCCTGAGGTTTTAAAAAGGCCATCACTGGCTGTCTCATGAATGTTGTCAGAGTCCTGTGTCCAACCCATATCCTAGTTACGGTCTGGACACCTTCTCAAAAAAAGAAGACTCAGTAGAAACAGCTTTTCTTGTTGTATGGTTTATCTAGTGAAAAATGGTTTCATCTGAGGAAAGAGGTTTCATATGGTTTATCTGAGGAAAGAATTCCTTTGAGTTGAGCTCTCTCTTGTGATTTTCCATTGTACATTTGATTTTAATTTTACAAAATAAATATCCTCAAATATTCAGTTTTAGCTTAGTATTAGATATAGTCTATCATCAAAAGTTTGCATTTGATTTTGTAAGCTTTACACCGATGATATAAAAACCTAACTATGCTGTGTTAAAACAGATTCTTTGTCGTTATGGAAGGCCATATTTTTATGAGCCTACTACGATGCTTAAATACATTCTACTGAAGTATCTCAGCCTGATGTTACATTAAAAGATGGCATTTATCTCGATATGGAGAAAATAAGTTAAAATAATTGTTAGAGTAGGTCAAACATGGACTATGTTTACTCAAAGACACAATAATTTCTTAATTGTATAAGGGAATGGAGAAAAAGAGACATAAATCTTAGATAAGGACCATCTATATTTTAAAAACGTAATTTTAATTCAGTAATTTTTTTTTAAAGATTTTATTTATTTGACAGAGAGAAACACAGCCAGAGAGGGAACACAAGCAGGGGAAGTGAGAGAGGGAGAAGCAGACTTCCCGCTGAGCAGGGAGCCCGAAGTGGGACTCGATCCCGAGTCTCCAGGATAATGACCTGAGCCAAAGGCAGTCCCTCAACCAACTGAGCCACCCAGGCGTCCCAATTCAGTAATTTTTTAAAAACATCCTCCAAATCTCAAACATGTTAGAGTTCCTGAGCAGAATTATTTGAATCTCCTCTAGGCTAGTTCATCTAGGGCCTTGGTTTAATAATAAAACAGCAATGTCTTCCCAGGAGGGACTTCTGTCACATTTTTAGATACTTTAATATTACACAGCATTGCTTTTTCTGTCTCTAATGATTCTGACATATTTTGTGGGGGATAGGAGTTTGGTGAAACGAAGGAAGGAATATCACCAGACATATTGCTTTGGGTGTGGGAGTATTACTCACCATATATGAGATTTCACCTCCTGTCACCTTTGAACTTTGGAATAACCACTCCCTTTGACCATAAGATCTTGTAATCCAGGATGGAGGTACTGATTATATAATAATAGGCTATGATGATAAACCAACAATGAAAGGACAAATTCTAGATAATTTAGATATTACTACATATTCAGTGAATGAATAGTTAGTATCAGAAGCATTTGGCATAGCTCATCACTCCATTTTTCATGAACTACATTGTTCACCTGATTCTTTAGGTTCTCCTCCTACCTTATTGCTTATTTAATTTCAGCTTTCTCTCCTGTCCCCAACTTAGCTTTCCAAATTCTGAGTAATGGAACATTTTAGGACTCAGTCATGGTATCATTTTTTTAAATCTACATACCAACAAGTGCTTGGTGGCCTCATCCTGTCCCCTGGTTTTAAATATCGCCTTTATGCTAATAAGCCTTAGATTAACAAACCCATTCTGATTTCTCCTTGAAATGTTTTCCATCTTTTCATATCTAATTTGATTTTTGACACAAATTCTTTTTTTTAATTTTATTTACATATTTTTGAGAGAGAGACCGCACAAGCTGGGGGAAGGGGCAGAGGGAGAAGCAGATTCCCCACTGAGCAGGAAGCCTGATGCAGGATTTGATCCCAGAACCCTGGGATCATGGACTGAGCCAAAGTAAGAAACTTAAGTGACCGGGCCACCCAAGTACCCTCCACAAATTCCTAAAAGTATAAAAGACATCTCAAAATTAACCCTTCTAGAACTAAACTCTATTCTTCACCCCTTAAATTACTTTTCCTTCATTTGCTCTGTATCAATAAACAACAATTCCATTCTTACAACTATTCAAGCCAAAAATATTTTAGTCTTCCTTGTTCCCTCTCCTTTCTCATCCCAGATCTGATCCATTAACAAGTCCTATTGATTTCACTTTAAAATCTTTCCAGAGTCCAGCCATTCCTCATCAATACCACTATTAGCCAAGCCACTATTCTATTCTGCCTGGATACTCTAATAGTCTGCAATTGTCATTACTGCTTTACTCTACGCTTGTCTAGTCCTTACAAAGCACCCAGAATCTATCTTTTTCCCAAGAAGCTCATATTCACATTCTCCAGCTCAAATTTTCCCATGTCGTTTCATCTTATTCAGAATAAATTCCCAAGTTTGATTATTGCTTCCCAGTGTGTACATGACCTGTCCTTGTTCATCTCTCTGGCCTCATCTCCTACCACTCTCTTCCTCTCTCTGCCCTGCTACTTCACTGTGCTGTCTTTCTGGCAGCTCTTGAAATGAGTTGAGCATATTCTTACTTCACAGCGTTGGCCTGAAACCTCTCTGCCTCAAGCATTAGCTGTATCTAAGTATTTGTGGACTCGTAAATATCACTGCATTCTTTCATATGAGTTTTTGTTCAAATGTTACCTTAAAAGGGGGACCTTCCCTGACCACTCCAAGTGGAAGAACACACTCAACCATTCACTGTCCCTATCTGTTGCTCCTCCTCATTTTACCTACTAGTACTTCAGAGCACTAACATTAAACAGGTTCATTTCCTCAGTGTCTACCTTCCCTTACCCGGATGTGCATTTCTTGAAGGCAGAGATAGTTTTATTCTCTAAAGACTCTTCATCAGCTAGGGCAGTATGTAGTAGGTCCTCCAATAACATCTGAGAGTCAATGAATTTATTATGCCTTCTACTAGGGAACATGTTTTACTGACTTCATGTTAAAAGTAATTTTAAAAGTTTTCTCTGTTTTGAAGAAAGAAGTGTCAGCTTCCCAAGCTGTCTTTCAATTTCTCAAAAACCTGCTTAAAATATAAATGATTACATAAGCTTTAAAAACAAGCCTGCTACTTTGGCAAAGAGACAACCATGGAATCTCTTGCCATTTATGTGCTAGTGCTGAATTTCTCTTCTTCAAACTATTAACTCCTTTGCTGGTAAAAATATTCTCATAGAATCCCTCTGAGTCTTAAAACATTTGTTCACTGTTCTGGTCTGTGATTATAGCCATGTATACATCTTCGTATTTGCTCTTGAATGTTATTTTTTAAAAATATTCAATCTTTATTAACTTATCAGGTTATTTAGCAGCAATGTTTAAGCATTAGGCATATGTGTATGAAATAAACATAGTGCTTCTATAATTTTTAGGAAATAACTTAGCTGTGTGGGCATTAAGGTTTAACAGAGATGAGTTTTCACATAATGCATAGTCCTTGGATAAAAGTTTCAACACATTATGCATTTCAGTAAGGCCAATCATATCACTGACTACAACCAAACAAAGCAAATACATAGATATCTGTTTGTAAGATACACATTCCACAAGAATTTGACTTGCAAGAATTTCCCAAATCCCTCCAGAAGGTAAAAGGGATAAAAATATGTGAAAGAGTTTTACATTATCACACACAAAAAAGATTCTGTAAAGCATTTGGGATTTTCTTATAAGGAAATTCAAGGAAACTCTCCTAGAATTCTCTGTCCCTTGGATATTTTTAGTTATAGACACCCTTCTTTCTTGTTAATGAAACCTTCCTGGCATTCGTCACATTGCTAGAACTCTGTTCTCCACACTTTAAGTGTGGGAAAAAGCAAATTTTACTTCTCTGCCAGGGTTCAAATATTATGTCACTGTTTATTAAATATCCAGATTTAGCACATTCATTCCCCTGGGTGTGTTTCAGTCAAACCTAATATATCTGCCTAATGTCACCCATCACAACAATAATATACTTGGGGCATTTCCCATATACACATTTCAGAATCAAACATTATTTGGATTTGGCAAATGGTTAGTGGTATACAGATTTTTTTAGAGTACTTTTTCTTTCTGGTGGCAGAGGAACTAACAAACCCTTTATATAGACTATTTCCCAATAATAATATCTTTTTGGATATGCCCATTTGAGGATATACTTTTCTGGAATCATTTCTTTGGCATGCTATGGATTCATGTGTAATATATCGCAACAGTACACTTCAATATATTTTTCTGCCTTCCTGATCTTTGTCCTATTCTGGTCAATAATTTACTTCCACATTTGTTATATACCTCGCCATACATTGTTACTCTTTTTTCTTTAATCAGTTAAATATATTACAATGAAGTTGGAGAAAAGTTTATGTTTAAAAGGTCTTATTTTACTTTTATTTTTGAAGGTTATTTTTGCTGGATATAGAAACCTAAATTAACTTTTTTTTCAATCTTCCTCATTAAAAATATAATCCCATTTTTTTTTCTGGCTTGCAGTATAAGTAATGAGAAGTCAATTAAATTTCTTTTCATTGTTCCCTTATAGGTAATGTATCATTTTCCTATGAAGACTTTCTCTTCATAATTAGTTCTTAATAGTTAGATTATGATGTGTCTGTGCATGGTTTTATTCCTATGTTTCCAGTTTTGGTTTCACTGAGCTTCTTGAATTTGTAAAGTTATGCATTTTACCAAATTTATGAAATTTTCAACCTGATCCATTCAAAATTATTTTATGCCTTATCTTCTCCTCCATCAAAAACTTCAATTACATGTGTGGTAGAGTGCTTTTTATTGTCCAACAGGCCACTGAGTCTCTGTTCACTGTTCCTGTTTATCATTTTTCTCCTTTGTACTTCAGTTTTGAAAATTTCTAGTGCCCTGATTCATTACATGAAATACCTTATTCTGTGGTATCTAATATGTAGTTAAACTCAGCCAATGCCTTTTTGCACCAAATATTTTATTTTTCATCTCTAGAAGTTTCATGTTCTTATTTTGTAAATAGGCTTCCTTTTGTCTCCTAATTATGTTTATATTTTCTATTAAATTCCTGAGCATATTAAACCTATTTCAGTTTTTTTTCACTCCATCTCTCTATATAAGTACTCAGAAACTCTAACCTATGGGACTGTTTTATAAGGTCCATGAGCTGAGAACAGTTTCTATATTTGTAAAGAATTATAAAATGCATACACATAAATGCACAATACAATGTAATGAAGAAAAACATGACAGAAACTATATTACGACTTTAAAGCCCAAAATGTTTATTTTCTGGCCCTTTACAGGAAAACATTGTTGACTCAATCTATAATGTTTCTGTTAATAGACTTATCTTCTGCCTATAGGCATTATTACTTCTTTGTGTGTATACGTAATCTTTGGTTGAATGCTTGATTTGCTTGGTTGGTCGTCTGGATTTTGGAGTCTTTTTTAAAAGAATGTTGAGTTTTATTCTGAAAGGTAGAATTTTTATTTGCAAACCATTTGACCACGTTGAGAATTATTTTACAGCTTCTTAGGGCAGATTTAGAGTAACCTTTATTTTAGAAGTAGTTTAGCTTTACACCTAAGAGGTGACCTACTGAAGTCTCTCCTGAACATCCCAATTACTCAGTAAATTCTCTCCTCTCTGGACAGTCATGTTTTGAATATCTTCCAGTCATTGTAATCTCTGATAATTTTTTTTGTAATCTTATTCTTTATGTGGTTGTCTTTGCTCAGTCTGATTAATTCCACCATAGTATTTAGTCAAAGACTTTGCCCAACCTATGCACGCCAACCTAGTATTTAGCTAAAATAAGGGACTGATTGATTTCTGTAGTTCTCTGTTGACGTAGATGTCTCTTGACTCATACTGTGCAGTTATAAACCCATCTTAATGTGAGTAATGCATTTTCATGAAAATATCTGTGTTGTCTGAAACAAATTTCTTAAAAAACACTTATTTATACCCTTAAACTACTATAGGTAATTCTAAAGAAACAAAAGGAGATGCAACTATATATTCCATTAGTCATCATTACAAAAATGTAACCATATATACTATAGTCTACATTTTTTAAAGAATAAGGTCAAAGGTTACATAGGGTATTAATATTTTTCTTTATTTTTTATTGAGATTTAATTCACAAACCATATAGTTTACCCATTTACGGTGTATAATACAATGGTCTTTAGTATATTCACAGAGTAGTATACCCATCACCACGATTAATATTACATTATTTTTATTACTCTAAAATGAAACTCCACAATCCTTAACCACCACACTCCAAACCCCCACCTCCTACATCCCTAGGCAGCCACTAATCTGCATTCTGCCTCTATAGATTTGCCTATAATGGACATTTCATCAAAAAGTAATGATATCATATATAGTCCTTTGTGACTGGCTCATTTCACTTATCATAATGTTTTTAAAGTTTATCCATGTTGTAGTATATGTAAATATTTCATTCCATTTTATGGCCAAATACCGCATTTGTAAAGCTAGACTACATTCTATTTTTTTCATTCATCTGGACATTTGGACTCCTTTTACTTGTTGTCACTTAAAATGATGTTGATACAAACATTTTTATATAAGTTTTGTGCATACATACATTTTCATTTCTCTTGAGTATATACCTAAGAGTAAAATTGTTGGGTTATATGGTTACTATATATTTAACCATTTTCAGAACTACTAGACTGTTTTTCATAATGGTTTCATAAATCTACATTTCTATTAGCAATGTATGAGAGTTTTAATTTCTCTATAACTTTGACTTGCTATTATCTTTCTTTTTATTATAGCTATGCTATTGGGTATGAAGTGATATCACCCTGCAGTTTTGGTTTGCTTTTCCCTTATGGTTAATGATGTTGAGCATCTTTTCTTGTACTTACTGGTCACTTGAGTATCTTCTTTGAATAACTATCCAGATCCTTAACTCATTTTTTAATTGGATTGTTTGTCATTTTGCTATTGTATTTTAATAGTTGTTTATATTTTCTAGGTACAAATCCCTTATCAGATATAAGATTTACAAAAGTTTTCTCCAGGGGTGCCTGGGTGGCTCAGTCCCTTAAGCCTCTACCTTCAGCTTAGGTCATGATCTCAGGGTCCTTGGATGGAGTCCTGCACAGGGTCATCTCTGCTCAGCACGGAATCTATTTCTCTCTCTCTCTCTCTCTCTCTCTCTCTCTGATATCTCTCAATCTTGTTCTCTCTCAGATAAATGAATAAAAACATTAAAAAAAATGTTTTCTCCCATACCGTGAGTTGGCCTTTCACTTCCTTCATGAGGCCCCAAAATTTTAATTTTGATGATATTCAGTTTATTTTTCCTTTTTTGATATGTGTGGTTTTAGTGTCAAATTTAAGAAACCATCAGCTAATCACAGGTCATGAAGATTTATATCAGTATTTTTTTCTAAGAAATTAATAATTTTATGTTTAGGAATTTAATCCATTTTGAATTAATTTTGTATATGACATAAAGTAGGAGTCCAATGTCATTATTTAGCCTGTGGATATCCAGCTGTCCTATTACTATTTGTTGAGAAAACTATTCTTTCCTCCATTAAATCGTCTTGATACCCTAAAATTGTTTTTTTTTTTAATTTTATTTTGGATCCCAAGAAATTATCCAAGTAATTCCACGAGCCTCTGGAAAATACTGAGGACTTTTATAGAGAATAGATTTATATATTTGTGTTTGAAACAGATTCTCCCAGGGACTATTTTAAAAGAGTAAGCTTTCAATGTGTTCTAACTCCTCCTCCTGAGATAAAATGGTTACATAGAATAGCATAGTTATAATATATATATGAACAAAATGTGGTTTCTAGCCTAGAATTATCCCTGATTTCTTTAAAATTTTAAACATATCTTCATCACCTATTGCCTATCTCAATAGGATAAGACTAAATATGGCCTTAAAGGACTCAAATACCCTTTCAGACAATTTGTGTTTCACTCACCCAGAAAAGATAAATTTAAAGCTTTGTAGCAGTCCCCCCTTATCTGTGGTTCCAACTTTCCACAGTTTAAGTTGACAGCAGTCAACAATAGTCTGAAAGTAGATGATCTTCCTTCTGATAAATTGCCAGAAAGTCAGTAGCCGCCTAATGCCATGACACAGGGCCGACATCATTCACCTCATTTCCTCTCATCACACAGGCATTTTATCATCTCACAAAAAGAAGGAGGGTGAGTACAGTGCAATAAGACAATTTGAGAGGTTGTGTTTACATAATTTTTAATATAGTATATTACACTTTTTCTATTTTATTATTAGTTATTGGTGTTAATATCTTACTGTGCCTAGTTTATAAGTTAAACTTTATCATAGGCACATCTGTATAGGAAAAAACCAATGTATAGAATTCAGTACTTTTTATGATTTCAGGAATCTACAGGGCATCTTGGAAAGTGTCCCCTGTGGAGAAAGGGGACTACTATATAATAAAATCCTGGAAGTTATGAGTTTAAATTGTCAGGATAGATAAACCTCTGCTGTTGAATTTTTCCCTCAATTTTCTGTGTGTCCTCAGCATATTTTTAAAACTCTTTAAGCCTCAATATAAATGAAGACAATATACTATAATCTATAAAGTGAAGAAAATAATAAAGCTTCCTAGTATCAGTATAAACATTTGACACAGATTTGGACTTATAGTAAGAACTCAATACATGTTAGTTATAGTTAATCAATAAATATTCACTCTTTATGGAAGGCACTGTTAAGTACTGGGGATAATAAGATAAATAAGAATTAGACCTTCATTCCGAAGCAAGAACTGATATAAATTGTCTTTACCAGCCTCTTATATACTTGCTTAAAGATTCTCTTTTCAGGTATATTTTTACTCTTAGAGTCATCCTCTTTGATCTTCAGATACTCAATGGCTTTTTTGTTTTAATCTACCCTCCCAAAATACAACCCCCCAAATAAAACACAAGGTAATCAAATATCATCATTTACATTTTTATTTAGACTCATTTACACCAAAGTGTGTGTTAAGGTTCATTCATTTATTTCCTCACTTATTCATCAATCAAATCATCAAAATTTATTGAGCACTTACTAATGATAGATACTGAGCAAGATACTGGAGAAATCAGTAAGACATAATTCCTAAACCAAAACAAAGAATATAGGTTATGAATATGAGCAAGAATATAAGACAATGTGATAATTATTAATAATTATAATAAATACTATAAAAGTTCAAAGAAAGATGAGGCAAATATGTTTGAAGATACCATGTTAGCAATCTATGCGTATAGATACTGCGGTCTGTATCTCACTAAAGAGGTTCTCTGCTTTGCATTAAGGAAAGTAGAAGAAAGTTGACCACTATTCGCAGTTGATACTACATTCCAACCTTTTACTATTTTGCTTAACGGACCAAACAATTGTTTTTATTTTCAGTTTCTTTCAGTTGAATACACTGTGATTCTTATTTAACATGTCATGTTTTTGAATCATTATAGTCACTTGAAAACAATTAGATACTCATGTCATATATAGACTAAGTCTGAATTAGTTTCTGTTGCTTGCCAATAGATTAATGATCTCTCCAGAGTACTGATTAAGTTCATAAAACTTAACCATATAACCTGTAATTTTATGCATTAACTTCTTATGACAAGCACCTGTGCTTATTGTATTATCTTTTTTAGCACTGTTCTCGCAGTTATTCATTCTTTGAGTATAAGTTGAGTAAGGCCAATTTGCTTCCTGAAAGTAGAACTGATTCTACTTTGTCCAACAAGAATAAAAAAAAAAATCTCAGAATATAAATAGTTTAAAGATACTTTTTTTCTACTGTAAATGGCACACAGATGGTGCTTAACTGTTCTCTGAATCAATTCCAAAAATGTGCAACATCCTTAATAGAACTGAAGATGGTTGAGGTTCTATGAAAATCTTTAGAACTTGTAACATTTTTCTAGATTTTAGATTGAAATTTTATTATTTGTAAAGTTGTTTGGAGGAAAAACCATTTTCATAGGAAATGGCTTTGAATGATATTTAACAATGTCCGTCTAATAAAATATTTTAATTTGCCTTGTACATTATTGCATGGATAGTTAAGACCAAAAACCCAAATACTTCCGACTTCACCCCCACCCTCTGGCTAGCTTGTATGATCACAGATGGAGCTTTTAACAATTTTATTTGGATTTCACTCTTCCTTGAAAGATGTATCATTCTGTTTCCAGAACTCTATCTCTACATGTCTTATTTTCTTGCATTTAATTATTCTTCCTTATCTTTTATATTTCTTCTTCTATTTCATGCCTTATCTTTTTTCTTATCCTTGTAATAGGAAGTGATAAAAGCAAGGGAAAAGCAGGTAAATGAGAGAAAAAAGAATAAAAGAAGGAAGGACAAAGTCTATAAATCACATGATTCCTACAGAAGGCCTGGCATATACCCAATGACTCTCGCACACAAGCATGCATCCACTCTATGAAGTGACCTATGTGATATGCCAGTTTTCCATAATGGAGTCAAGGAGGACTTGCAAACAGTCCTGGAAAGTCTTGGGTCAAGGAAACATAGAAATACATATCATTCAAGTATAATAGTACATGGTTAGACAGCGTCCCCATTCTCAAATGAGTGCCCAGAATCAAATAAGTGGCTCATGCTTTCAACATTAAAAAAAAAAATTCACACACAAAAAATTCACAGACCAGCATAATTGAAGGTGGTGCTTGTATTTGAATCACCTAAAATCCCTGAAAGAATGTTTATCCACTGAGTACGCTTCTGTTCAATACTACTAGATGCCAGTCATTTGAGTTAGTCTTACCTTGCAGAGAAAAAATGACAAATGGTCCCTGATTACAAAAACACACAGCACAGATACAAGTGTGTAGAAAGTAATGAAGAATCTATAGGTTCCAATAAACAAAGACTTATTTATTCTGCCTGTAGGCTGAGATGGAAATGGGCAAGAACAGATTGGTAGACTCAGAATATCTGAAAAGGGCTTAAAGATTGAAGAATGCCACACAACAAACAAATTACTATGGATAATAATCACAATGAATTGATTTGACTTGGGGATGGTTTCTTATGTACAGTAAGAATCAACTCAAGCCTGACTACTAACTTTTTCTTCTGGCAGGACAGAAATGTACAACCTTAGGCTATGTCTGAAGACACTTTGATGGAATCTTTCAAAGAAAAAGAAAATAGAATTAACAAGCTAGATGCTTTACTCCATAATTTTACTTGTAGCAGGGTTGGCACATTCAAATACCCATAAGGGCCAAGCAGAAAGTGTAAATGAGTGAATGGAACAGGGTAGAGATTAAACACATATGAATAGAGTTCATTTCCATAAAGAAAAACACAAAGCCATTTAAGCCTCTTTTTTTTTTTTTTTTTTTTTTACTTTTGATAAATACACAGGTTCAGAGAAATAATTCTCTAACATTTGCTCTCTATTTGGGGGGAATTGTTGGAAACTGGGACAAATTGCTGAGCCCTTGACCTGCCCCAAGAGGGTAGTTATTCCTTAGTTTCAGGCAATTTTTACTATTCCAGAATTTAGGGCAAATATTAACAGATATTTGAGTTTTGAGAACAGGAAATATTAATTTTCATGTGAATAACATTAATTTTTATAGGGCATAAGTTACATAAAACGTAATTCACTCTTTTCAACTGTGCAATTCACTGAGTATTGGCTACTTCATGTGGGCATGTTCCTAGCACCACAGTCAAGATATAGAGGATTTTCTTTACACATGGCCCTTGACAATTGCTCATGTTTCTTCTAACCTTAGTTTTCCCTTTAAAATTCTTTCACATAAAAGAAATCATACAGGATGAAGTTTTATGTGACTTGCTTTTTTCATTTAGCATCATGATTTCAATTATTTTACCCATTTTGTTTCACATAGAAGTATATACATTTATTTTTATTTGCCAGTGGTATTCCCTTGTTAAGGTTATACCACAACTTGTTTACCATTCATCAGTTACTGGATATCTGAGTTGTTTCCAATATTTAGCTGTCATGAATAAAGCTGCTAAGAACATTTTTCTACAGGTCTTTTTATACATTCATTTGCATTTATATCTAGAAGTGGAATTGCTGAGTTTTATGTGTGTGTTTAATAGGAAACTATCCAGCTGTTTTCTAAAGTGGCTGTGACTTTTGTATTCTCTCAAAAACAATATTTAGGAGTCCTAGTTGCCCCACAATCTCTCCAGCCTTTGGTATATTTACTCTCTTTTGCTTTAAATTTTAAATATTCTAATGTATTTGTATTGTTATATGATTATGATCTTCAATTGTACTTTTTCTAATGACTAATGATGTTGATTATCCTTTTATGTGCTTATACTACTGTATATCTTCTTTGATGAAATTTTGGTTTAGAGCTTGTGCCCATATTTTGAATTATCTTATCATCGAATTGTAAAATTTTGTTATAAATTCTATATATAAATTTTTTATCTGAATGTGACTGGAAAACATTTTTTCAGTTTGTTGCTTTTTATTTTTTGAGTATCTTTTGAAGATCAGAATATTTAATTATTATGAAGTCTTATTTGTCAACTTATTTCTTTCATGATTCATGCTTTAATATCTTATCTAGGAAATCACTGGTCAACCCAAAGTCACAAAATGTTTTTGTGTTTTCTTCTAATAGTTTTGGTTCTTATATTGAAGTCCATGGTCATAATATAGAAAATAATATTTTTATGTTGTCCAAGTTCATTTTTTTCCGTATATATATATATCAAACTTACCAACACTAATTAATAGATTATCCTTTTTTATTGGATTATCTTGTTAAGTTAGTCAAAAGATAATTAACAACATACATGTGAATCTATTTCTGGACTCTTACCTGTTCTGTTGACCTTATGCCAATTGATTGTTCTCATGCCAACACGGCATTGAGTAATGTAGCTTTATAAGTATTTAAATCAGGCAGTATACATGTTCAGACTTCTTTCTCTACCTTGTATTAGCCATTCTAAATCCTTGGTATTTCTATATAAATTTTAAAACAATGTTCTTTCTTTTTTAAAGATTATATTTTATTTATTTGTCAGAGAGAAACACAGCTAGAGAGGGAACACAAGCAGGGGAAGTGGGAGAGGGAGAAGCAGGCCTCCCGCCAAGCAGGGAGCCCAACACAGGGCTCGATCCCAGGTCTCCAGGATCATGACCTGAGCCAAAGGCAGACACTTAATGACTGAGTCACCAGGCACTCTTAAAATAATGTTCTTAATTTCTACAAAATAGTCCTGATTTGAGTTTGAGGGAGATTGTACAGGATCTATAGATGGATTTGGGAAGAAGTTACATTGTTACCATTTTAAGATTTTCATTCTGTGTCTTTGAAACACACAACACATGATGTATTTACACTCTTCAGAAATGTTTTGTAATATTCAATATACACATCTTACATATATTTTGTTAAATTAATAAGAAGAATGTTATTGTTCTGATACTATCCTATATGGTATTGTTTTTCTAAATTACCATTCTAATTATTCATTTTTAGTACAGAAATTCAATTTTTTTATATTGACTTTACATCTTGTGACTTGGCTAACTTATCACACTTCTTGGTTTTAGCAGCTTTTTTGTAAATTTGTATTTAAGAATTTCTTTAGTGACAACCATGTCAGCTATGAAAAAAGAAAAATTCTTTTTTGTATTCCTTTACACTAAATATGGTTTTCTTCTTTCTTAAATCTGTTCTGCTTCTTAATTTATCATCTTTATTTAATAATATGTATCTTTAACTTATCATATTTTTCCTTCGAATTATAGTATACCAATTTTGCACACTGTAAGAACCTTACAACAGCATGCCTCTATTTCTTCCCTCCTACCATTTGTACTATTATTATTATATATATTTACTTTTATATATATCATGAAAACTATAATATTTTGCTATTCCTTTTGTTATAGAATGTCAATGATCTTTGAAAAAGATAAAAAAATAATAGGACATTTTAGGAGGGTCAAGATGGCGGAAGGCCAGGTGACCGCATTTCAGGGAGTTCCCTGAAGAGAGCTGAATTCCAACAAAAAAACCACTACAAGACCACCGTGAACACCCATGAAACCAGCCTGAAATGTGATATTTCCCACTTCTGGACCGCCACGAGAGACAAAGAACATCGGCAAAAAGGTAGAAACAAATTGGAGGG
>PITA01007492.1:0-91107 GCA_004023965.1 Spilogale gracilis | reverse complement strand
TTTGACAGAGAGAAACACAGCCAGAGAGGGAACACAAGCAAGGGGAGTGAGAGAGGGAGAAGCAGGCTTCCTGCCGAGCAGGGAGCCCGATATGGGACTCGATCCCAGGTCTCCAGGATCATGCCCTGAGCCGAAGGCAGTCGCTTAACCAACTGAGCCACCCAGGCGCCCCAGCACAGTTGTTTGTTAAAACATGAATTAAGTATTGTATCACTTAGCTATCACCACACAGCAGAAGACCCCAAAGCTCCATGGCGTGAAACAACAAATGTTTGTGATTTGTCATTGGTCTGTAGGCTGGCCAGCCGGGCCGGTGGCAGGCACCCGAGGGAGACAGTGGAGGTGTGCGAGGCCGCCTGAAAGCTGCCGAAAGATGTCGGTGAGCAGAGCCAGCCCGCCGGCTCCGTGGGGAAGAAGGCTCCAACGTGTGCTGGGAAGGGCGACCAGGTCACATTGTGAAGGGCACACATGCAGAAGAAGGTGGGACTGTTTCTGGGAACCATCTGCCACATTTCTAGCTTCTTGTGACGAGCTGGGGGATTTGGGCTCTCTGTCCGCAGTGGGCTGGAGCCAAGGGGCGGCTGCCTCTTTTGATGGCATATGTCGACTCTGGCTTCCACAACCTCCCTGGGCTTATGTTACCTGCCTGTCCGTAAGGGAGTTGCCTATGTCTTTATGTTCAAGGACCATGGATGGTTCCCCACTGTCTACAGGAGAGAGTCTAAGCCCCTTAGCTTGGTGCTGCAGGCCTTCTTCGTGACTATTCCAGGCTTACCCCCTGTCTCTGCCTCACCTTCTCCTCCCCTGCTTTCCCTCTACCATGAGCCCTCCTCACACATCTGCAAACACAAGACACTTTCTTTGTACACTTCAGAATTTGTCTACTTCGGGACGCCTGGGTGGCTCTGTCAGTTAAGCGTCAGCCTTGGGTTCCGGTTATGATCCCAGGATCAGGATCGAGTCCCACATTGGGCTCCTTGCTCAGCAGGGACCCTGCTTCTCCCTCTGCTTGTGCTGACTCTCTTGCTCTCTCTCTCAAATAAATAAATAAAATCTTAAAAAAAAAAAAAAAAAGAATTTGTCTACTTCATGGGCTATTTCTTCTGCTGGGAATGCCTCTCCTCCGCCGGGAGAAGCCTTTGCATCCTTCGGGGCTTGGCTCAGTGTCATGGTCTCTAGTCTTGTTTGATCCCCCTGGGTCTCCCCAGATGCACCCCTCCCCCTCCTGACCTAGCACCACAAATCCCTCCTTCTCTTCCCCTGTCTCCGAGAGCGCTCTACACACGGACTTGTCACCTCATGTCACTGCCCACAACTCTCCTTCCCTCCCGTGAGCCTGTGAGTCCCACCCGGGCCAGGAATGGGGAGCTGTGCCAACAGAGCAGGCTTCGGCCTTTTCAGGGTCTGCTCCGTAAACTCACTTACCTTGGGCTAGTTGCTTGATCATCTCTCTGCACCTCAGTTTTTCCCCATCTGCGAAATAAATTCACAAGATATCAATCTCAGGGGCTTGTTCCAAGAGGCTTGCTTGAGATAACCCCTCAGATATGCCTAGTACACAGTCTGGAACGTAGTAGATGCTCAATAAACATTTGTTGTTGTGAATAAGCACGGCTCGATCCCAGGTCGTCGGCAGCCTCTGCCCCACCGCCCCCGCCCTCCTCACCAACCACAGAACCCTCTTCATTTCCTCCGTGACAACAGCATTCCTGTTCTCTGATCCATGTCAACTTTTTAGTCACTTCGCAAGGATGGAGGGAAGGACACCGAAAAACATGGCCACAAAGGACTTGAAATCATTGCCATTCAGGGATCAGAAGACAAAGATTAGTTGCCTGTTTCTGTCTCACAAACAGATTAATGGAGTGACAGCTTTTGGTGCAAAATACGATTCTTGTCAAAAGGATTAGGTGTCCTAAATCCAGCTAGAATATGCTGTGAGCGTGTGTGTGCGTGTGCGTGTTCAAGCGAAGCTGCAATAATCATAAATTTACAACCAAGAAATGGGGTCCTTTAATTCCTCCCCAATAAGTCTTTGAAATATAATCTGTCATTCCAGGCTTAGAGAACATGACTTTTCATAATTATAATTCTCCAGCCCATGTTACCACTTATAATTAAATTCACTTTTTAAGAAATCTAGAACTTTTTTTTGGTAGATTATCTGTTCATATGATGTCCTGGTGGTGAAATGAATGTGTAATCTCTTGAATAAACGTGGATAGTGCTTACAGAAGAAACATACACACTGCTATTGATTGAAAGCTGGAAAGACAGATAAGATGAACAAAATACACACTATTCTTAGCAATAGGCAGGTACCAAAGAAGAGTGAACCCAAGCCTCTCTCCCCGTCCCCTCCTCTCCAAGAGGGTGGCTAGCCCCATGATGGGGAGAGCATTTGACATGGTGGAAAGAACACACATGTTCAATTATGGCCAAGTTATCTGCTGAAGGAGAGGCTGACCCACACGTTTGGAAAAACACTTGAATAAAGACTCCAGGCTGGGTGATCAGAAAACACAGCCTGAAAGGCTCCAGCCCTGGGAATATGTGCACTCCCAATCTAGGACACACGGGAAAAGATAAGCAGATAAGGAGAAGAGGAAACTTGGACTCAGCAAGACAGGCACAGAGCAGGCAGGCGTCCTTGACCTAGTAGGAGCATCCTGAGCTCTTCATACAGAATAGCCCAGAGGCGATGTTGCAGTTTTGCAACCCCAGACATATTTGAGCCAATGCGTTACTAGTCAGCCCAGAGTCAAGGCTGGTTGGGCCCCCTCCTTGGGCCTCAAAGGTGGGACTTCAGGAATGACTGGAATCCCCCCAGTCAGTGCACCTGTCTTTCTAGCAGATTCTTACTACACAGGGACACTTTTTCCCAAGGGGCAGCTTGAGTGACGGTTAAGTATTTAGCATGAACTGGGTTCTTTTGAGAGAGGTGTGAGGGACAAGAGAGAAACAGGCTTCAGGGAAGTCCCTTGTCTTCTGATCCTTAATTCTCCTTCAGTAAAATGGTCCTCCCCCCCCCCCGTGGGCCCGCTACCCAGCCAATGTCACACTTGCTGTGTGTGGTCTCTGTGTTGGGCACTGGGGCTATAGAAGTGACAAGCCGAGGTCCCCGCCCTCGGAAGGTATCCGTGGCATCGGGTGGGGGTAATTAGGACTGGCCTCTTCCCGAAGCCCTCACCTCAACAACAGGAAGGCCACCACATACAGAACAGGGCGTGCCTTGCTTCTGCTATTAAGAGACCCACTGCTCTGCACTCCTCCCCGACCATGCACAAGGACCCCTGGGGACACAGGGGAGAAGTCATGATTCAGGCAGGTCACCGGAAGGGATGTCAACACAAAAGTGACCATGGGCCAGGGGCCTGAAGTGAAGCACGAACCAGACCAGAAATGGTCGCTGTGACAATGGAGAAGTCTCATAAAAGATTCTTCAGCTTGTGCTATGAGAAAGAAGGGAAGGCATGAGTCCAAGGTCATGTACAACTTAGAAGCCACTTAGGTCTATCAAAAAGGCTTGCCTTTTAATTCCTGGTCTGAGCTTAACGCACACACAATATTATTTAAATATATTTGGTATATTTGGCTACCTTCCTTTCTCAGGCCAACACTGGATCAGAATGGGACTGGAGAGAAGACTGAATTTGTGGTTAGACTCATTTCTGTCTTACCGTATACACTGACACCGGGAGGCATTGGTGAATATTCGATGGAGGATGGATGGATGGATGGATATAGAGACTAAGGAAGAGACATCCCTGGGACGTGATAGTCCCCTCTCAGGACCAAAATTGATCCACACATGTTTTGTTTGGGTCATACGTTGATCCATATGCAAAGATTTAAAATATTTGAATAATATTAACAAACATAAATATTATTTGAATATTCATAAGTACTCAATAAAAAGATCATGAGATTTCACATTTGAAAAATGCAGACTTCTGGATTTTCCTTAAAAAAAACTCCAAAGGCCTTGTCATAACCCGGGTTTGCACCCCCACACATAAACAATCTTGAAGCTGAGTAGCGACTGCCCCCTTTGAGGGGACGATGATTTCTAGAGCGCGGCGATTCCCGCCACTCCCTCCTCCCCTGCGCCTCCCCTACAGCCGCAAATACATCATTCGTTCATCCCCATAGGTATCTGAATTTTCAATTCCTGAGTTAAAAAAAATTCCTAGGTTCTTCTTATTTCCCTCAGTTCACTGACGCTGTACCCACTGGGTCTGAAGCTGATATTTTCTCTTATTTCCCCCTCCCTTTCCAGCCTACCCCTTATTCTGCAGTTCTGGACTGTGTTCCCAAGTAAGGTTAATCCAGGCCTTCAACTCAGGCAGCTCGAGATGCAGGGAAGCCTCAAGCAGGATCTGCAGGCCACCTCCCTCTTGTCTCCCAGGGGGATGAGCAGGGTCTGGAGGAGGGCTCCCCCCGGCACAGTACAAGGAGGGGGCTGAATACCTGTACTGAATGGCCAAGCTAGTGGGCTTGAGGGAAGGAGGAGCCCGCTGCCAGAAGTTAAAAGGGAATGATTTCTGAGAATGTCCCCTATGCACTTTTGTATTTCATTGACATTTTAATTAAGACTGGAGCACTCTTTAGGGAGCTCTGCTCTGAAGTTGAAATCACTTTAATATGCTGTCCTCACATAAAGCTAGAGATGAATGGAAGCCTGGGGTTCTCATATGTTTCCTGGTTCTTAGTGATTCTTTTTCACAATGCATTATGATGTTAAGACGGTTTATGAGTTTCTATTGGCTGAGTGCAGCCATATCAAATTATAATTTTACCTAGTGGATTTCGCTCTAAGAAGATTAAAGGGCACCCAGGCCTTCCCCTGTGGGAAGGAGGTCCCAAGATCACCTCGAGCTGAAGGAAATTTCCAAGAGTTAACATTGCTGCTGGTGAGAAGGTAATTATCTGGTTATGTCTATAGAGTCACAAACTTAACAGCATATTCCAGAAGCTATCTTAGCTGGTGGTGAATCCATGTGTCCTGGGAATTTAAGCTTACGCGAGAACCTCCTCAACCCTGTGTTACAAGATTTTGTTTACAGAGCTGTGCACTTTCATGTCTTGTTTTGGTATTCAAATTTTCCTACTTTGTGGCTGAAACCCTTACATAGTCAGAAGTTCTCGACGGGAAGTATTCCTACCATGCTTTTACTGATAGCATGGGTTCACGTAGCTCTCCAGTAGGCACATGCTTACAGCCTTGGTCCTCATCAGAATTTTTTATCTGTGTCTCACCCATCCACGAGCCCTGTGAGTGATCTTGGCATTGTAGAATAATTATATAACCTTCAAACAATAAAATAAATGTAGAATGCTGATATATTCCAAGGTTTGAGAATTTCAAAGAAGTAGGGAAGATGGCTTACTGAATACATGTCTACATGTCTACATACAGTCATCTAGAAAAAATATATAAAATTAAACCCTTACCTCACAACCTATATCCAAATAAATTCCAGATGAATCCATGTTTGTATACATTCAATAATGCAGAAATGGATTAGAAGGAAATACGGAGGAACCTTAAAATAATCTCAGAATGGGTAAGAGATTTCAAAATATAATGGAAATACCAGGAACTAGAAAAAAATTGATCAAGTGGCCTACAGGGAAGTATTTTTAAGGCTACATAACAAAAAAACAAAGAGTAAAAAGCAATCTAGATATGGAAGAAATACTTGTATTTCATATAATACAGAGATGAATTTACTGAATATATAAAGAGTTTCCATAAATCAATAAGAAAAAGTCATATGACTGAACAGAAAATCTTTAAAGATTATGAATAGGCAATTCAAGAAAAATACTATTTTTCAATGATCAGAGTGGCAAATATCACAAAGTTTGACACATACATTGTTTTGGGGAGGTTCTGGAGAAATAAGTAGCCTCTTGGCACATACTTCATCTTCTCTGGATAGACTCATGAGAAATTAAGGCCAGTATCTCTGAGGAGAGAAACTGGGTAGCTGGCTGATGTCAGTGAGAGACACTTTCCATGACTTAGTAGTTTGGTTTATATTTTTACCTTATGTATGTATTACCTACTAAAATAGAAGATCAGCGTCTATATCTAGACCTACATCTATATGCACAATACTGTGGGCTTGGTGCTTGAACTTATTCTTTCAGTCATGGTTGACAATATAGGCCTTCTGTTATCTGGCTATCTCTTCTCTACACTCTGAACCCTTCACAACCTCAGGGTGAAGAAAACTAACACCATTTTCTTCCCACTTTTTATAAGGATAGGACCTGAACATCCAGCCTTCTCACTTGCAAAAAGAAAAAAAATGAGTAGAATCAAATGGCCAGCACACTTGGTCCAGGGACTGGCAGGCAGAGATGGTGAATCAAGCTATATAATTTGGACACGTTACTTGTACTCTCTCTTTTTTGAGATATACTGGACATGTAACATTGCCTTACTTTTATCAGTTATAACCTAATCGTTTGATATATGTATACATTGGGAAGCGATGACCACAAAAATCTTAGTTAATATCTGTCACTCATCATGACACATAGTTACAGATTTTCTTTTTCTTGTGATGAGAACTTTCTTTTTGAGAACTTTCATGATCTAGTGTCTTAGAAATTTTCTTTTCTTTTTTTTTTTTTTTAAGATTTTATTTATTTGACAGAGAGAAACACAGCCAGAGAGGGAACACAAGCAGGGGGAGTGAGAGAGGGAGAAGCAGGCTTCCTGCCGAGCAGGGATCCCGATGTGGGGCTCAATCCCAGGTCTCCGGGATCATGACCTGAGCCAAAGGCAGTCGCTTAACCTACTGAGCCACCTAGGCGCCCCTGAAACTTTTAAATACACAATGCAGTAGTTACACATGGTCACCAGGCTGTCCATGACATCCGCAAGACTTACTTCCCTTAACCCTGAAGTTTGAATCCTTTGACCCCCTTCACCCATTTTGCCTACTCCCACCCCCACCACTAGCGACCACCAACCAGTGGGCTGTTTCTGTATGTTTGGGGTTTTTAGGTTCCACATGTAAGTGAGACCATAGAGTATTTGTCTTTTTCTGAGTTATTTCACTTAACATCATGCCCTCAGAGTCCAACTGTATTGTTGCAAATGGGAAAATTTCCTTCATTTTTGTGGCTGAATACTATTCCTCTATGTGTGTGGGGGGGCGGTAATTGCTTTATCCATTTATCTGTCAATGAGCACAGGTGGTTTCCACGTCTTGGCTATTATAAATAATGCTGCGATAAATATAGGTGTGTTCGTATGTTTTTGAGATGGTGATTTTTGTTTCCTTTAGGTAAATACCAGAAATGGGATTGCTGGATCATAGGGTAGGGCTTAATTTTTTGAGGACTCTCCATACTGTTTACCATAAAGGCTGCACCAACTCTCCCAATCCCAGCTTCCTGGTCCGTAAAATGGGGAAAGTGAGAACTGTCTCTTGTCTCATGATCAGAAGAGGCTGACTGAGTTGAACAGAGTCTTTATCAGCGGAATAAGGGGCGACCTCTTGGTCATGGTGGAGATTATGAGGGTGGGAGGCAGGAAGTCAGAGTCATGGTCTAGGGTGGGCAACGAAAGAACAGCAGAGAGCAGACATCTTGGAGCGGGTGGGAACGGGCTTTCCTTCATGCCGGGCTTGCAGACCTTCAGCCCAGGGAGCTTTTGCTACTTTTATGCCACGTTGAATCCAGACATCAGCCGCATAAGGCCCTACGAGCGTTTGTTATTGTGTGAGCTTCTAGATCCTTCCGTTCATCTGGATCTCTGTTGTCTGTATTCCTACCAACACGCATGTGTGTGGACGTGTTGAGCATTGCCTATATATGCATGTGTTGTTCACAGCGAAGCACCTGAGCCAGGACTCGAGTTCCCTTCTGGTTCCATTAGTGAGTGCCTGGAAAAATCTTGTTGGCTCGGGGCTCAGTTTCCTCATTTGTAAATGGAGAGCATCTTCCCTCCTGATCTCACTTGCAGGGTTGGTTTTGTCTTTGTGTTTTAAGAATCCAATGAGGAGGTGGGCGAGGAAGTTGTCTGCCCGTGGGAAAGAGTGATAAGAATTCTTAGAGCTTTCCTCTCTTTTGCTGAATTTCAGGCTTTGGCTCCCATGAAACATGCCAACCCTGCGGTCCCCCTGCTCTTACTCATCTGTGCCTCTGGGGTAAATGGGTAGCTGTGGGCAAGGCAGTCATAGGTGAGAGCAAATAGTAGCCTGGAAATGACCGTAATAATGACAACAGCAGCAGTGATGGTAACAGTGACAGGAACCGAGTGCTAACTCTGCACCAGTCTCGGTCCTGGGTGTAGGAGGTACAAGAGAGGAAGAAAAGGGAAATCATAGACACTGCAAAGCAAATGTGCTGCGGGAGGTCACTGACCCTCATTCATGCTGTATACGTGTTGGAGGGTTGGCTCTGCTCATCGCTTTCCCCTTCCCCCAAGGCTAGAGGGTTGAGGAGGCAGAGAAACTGAGTCCTAGGGACCTTGACAGAGCACCTCAAATGACCCCTGTTCTCTTCAGTTGCATGAGGTAGTAAACAGGATTGTTACCACCATTATTTGCCCAACCTCATCTGACCTGGGTTTCCACCACTTAGAGCCCAGTGACTCAGTCTTGACTTGTGCCACAATCATCAGGCGCCTTTCAGCTCAGGATCCCAAAGGTTCACAGCTCCTGTGTGCCTCTCTAAAGTGAGCGGGGTCAGCTGGAGGAAACTGGGCCATAAGACTTCCACTGGGGAAGCCCCTCAATGCCAGAAGCCGTTCCCAACCTGCCAGCATGGTGAGGGCCTGACGGTTGCAGTCCCCCTCAGGGAGAAGGAAGTGGTGACAGATACAGAGATATCAATGAGTTTGACTGTGTCATGTTGCTTCAGAGCCGCACTCAGGGACGTCCGGTAATAAATGGCAGGTGGGTTGTATAATCTTTGCAAACCTTGACATTTTGGGAGGGTTTATCATCCCTCCGGTAGCTCAGTGTGTGGGGAGCCTTCTGGGTGGCAAGCACTCTTCACGCATTGGCTCATAGCATTGTCACAAGAGCCCTGGGTGGGGGGTGCTTCTGTCCCCTTCCAGACGAGGAGACAGAGGCCCCAACCTACTCTGGGTCTTGCCCAAGGCCATCCTCCCTTAGGAAGTGCTGGGACTGGTCACATCCCTGTTGAGCTTCTCCGGACCATCTTCTGTGGGTCAGTCAGCAGAGATGACTGGACCGTGGGTCCAGGTGTGGAAGAAGGGAGGGAAAGGAGAGAAATAGGAGAACAAGCGTCAGCAAAGGCAGCAATTAGAGTAGACGGAGCCTGTTAAAATGAGGGGCTTCCGATTATTTGGCTCAATGTTCTTGTTTCTTGTGGGGAGGGTGGGGAAGTTTCCAAGTCCAGCCCCCATGGTTGGTTTGGGAGAGAGAACCATCACAGTTGTTACAGGGAACAGATTCTGGAAGCTAATAGTTAACTCTGGGCTTTACCATTTGACACCTCCCGCCCTCTGCAACCCTCATTAACTTGCATTGCAGGGTGGTGGGGGGACTGCCTGGTGCTGGGGCAGCGGGGGGGTCCTCAGCTCTCTCCCTGCCACCTCCGGAGCAACCTGCCCCGTGGGGGGAGCCTTCCATCGCACTTGCCCTTTCTGGACTTAGGGAAGTAAAAACCCAGCCCCCACTGATGTGCGGCCACATTTGAGCCCAGAGGAGTGTTAAAATTCAGCTGGAGAGGCACCAAGCGCTACAGAAGCCTAGATGAAGGGAAAGGATTTCAGGCAAGAGGAAAAAATAAAGAGGCAAGACTTAAAATGTCCTGTGAAATGGAGAGCATTTGGCCCTCGGCACACATGTCTGCGGGAGATGACTCAACTCCTTTATAAAGTGGTGAGTTTTGTGTGAGCACAGATGCATTTTGTTTTCCTAGGAGGAATCAGTGATTAAATTATCAGAAACCAAGCTAAAAACCAGGCTGCTTGCATATTTCCCACACCTCCCCTGTGCTTCCTGCTTATGAGGTGCTGGCTTTGTCTTGGAAGCTTTAGTTTAAATGTCCAACACATCTTATTAATGAAAGTAATAAGCTGTTGTTTATTATATGTCATTATGGGGAATATGACTATTTAATATAAATCTGACATTTAAATTCCACTTAGTTCTGCAATGTGGATGATATCAAGGCGTAACTCTTTACCCCAGAGTAAAAACTCCCTAGGTCTGCATTTTAAAGCATTGAAGTTTTCAAAGTAATCAGGTTCCTTTTTTTTTTTTTTCCAGAGGAACCAAATTGTGAAGACATCTGTTCTGTTATTAATTTCACATAAATCTTAAGCTCCTCAAGGCCAGAAATGAGGCTTCATTCACGTCGAATTAATGAAACATGATTGTAAGTCCCTTGCATGGAAATGCTGTCACACAATTCTGAGCTGCTTAGAAGCGCTGTGTGTAAGCTCAAAATCTGGCAGGGGACCGCACGTGAAACCCGCCCTCCCCTCCCCCTACCACCCGAAAACAATATCTGAAAATATCACAACACTAACTATATCCTGAAAGATTAATAGCAGATGAACATTTCTGGGAAATGAATCAGACTTTCTCAGTAAAGGATACAAATATCCTGGGTAAAAGCAGATCGCACAATGTCAGAGCTCTTGGGATATAGTTTAATAACTGTGTGGCCTGCGCTGCACCTCACGGGGGCCGGGGAGGGGGTGTGGGTTCTGGCTTATCTTGCAGAGGTGTCTCCTGGGAGGACACTGAAGAAGGAGGTTGTGAAACGGGAAAGCTGGACCGGCCAAAGCGTGATACGTGTGTCACGTGGTGTGGGACAATGTGTGAGTGTGCGTGCCTGCACGTGTGTGTATTTGTGGGTGAATGAGGGCATGTGTATGAGGGAATGATGCGTGTGTGTCTAGGAGTGCGAGGTTGTGTGCATGTGAGTGTGAAAATGTGTGTTGTGGATGTGTGTGCGTCTGAGCGTCTGTGTGTGATTTTGTGCATGTATGTGAACGTGCATGAACGTGTGTGCGTGTGCACGTGTGCATTTGGTGTAGGTATGTGTGAGTGCATATGCAGAATGTGTCTGTATGGATTTGTGTGTGCGTGTGTTTGTGGTCTTTGTGTTCGTGAGTGCACGTGTGTGTGAAAGATGTGTGTTAGTATGAGCATGTAAACACATGCCTAGACACACACACACACACACACACACACACACACACACACACACACACACAGGAACCTCTCAGGATAGATCCAAATCAGTCTGTTGGAGATGGATCTTCGGGAGCTCAGCATGATCTTATGCCCGTTTGAGCTCTTCTTGAAAGGAACTCGCTTCTGGGGTTTTGAGTGTGTGGGGCATGATTTTTTGTCAACTAACCAAATTTGCCAGCAGGAAGATTGTCTGGAGGGAGGCCTGGGAAGGGGAGCTTGAGATTTCTTAATCAAACTTCCAAGTGTTGTATTTGGTCTTCTGCTGAGCTGGGACCCAAGAAGGAATCTGCATATGATATTTACATCTTGAATCTTCAGAGCCTCATTAGCTTTGATATTTATTTATTTATTTATCTGCAAAAAGGAGTTTAAATCAAATGGTGAGGCACAAAAGCAAAACCTTTGAATGCAGTGCAAAATTAATTAAAACAGGCAGCCGATGGGTAGAGTGAAATACAATAGAACTCAGAGAGAAGACAATGCAACTAATTAGACTCTGATAGGAAAATCTCTCCACGTTTAATGATCACCCATTGGTAATTAATATATCACAAATATTGGTATTAGAAGAAATCGCCAGAATTTTCATCCCCCTGGTTTTCTAGAAGTTTCCTTCCTTTCCTTAGATGTCGATCTTCCAAACCAACCAAATTATCAGAGGGGGTTGTGTTTATTTGGTCTTGGAGAAAAGAGAAAACAGTCTAGTTGATCCGAGCAACTGGTTAGCTTTTGCCAGCTGTCCCCCAAATAACACATAGGTGGGCTGAACGTCACTGACAGCAGATAAGGACACATCCAAATGCAAGGGATGTTGATCTTCAACCATCAGAGCTCTCATCCAAGTGGCTGAACCAATTTGTGCCTGTAAACAAACCCAGTCGTGGCTCCACTTTTGCCCCTGGACATTCTGAGGCTTTGTTCTTTACCATCTATGCTTTGTAGATCTGTGAAATACATTTCCATCCATCCAGCTGAAAAATCCTTGGCCAACAAAATAAGAGAGGCTCTTAGCTTTGTTTAGCATAAGATAGCATCAAGGGGTCTGGCTTTCTAGTCGGAGTTCTTTTGAATGAAATGATCAGTTAGTATTTATGCTTTTTTGTCCTTCTGTATCATGCAATAGCACAAATATACAATTGTCACAGTGGGACAATTTCGTGGATAGCCAGACGGTCACAAAGTTTGAAAGTTGGCCACATGTGTCTTTCAGCTTCTTTTAGAATCTCCTTCCTACCACCCCCTCTCCCCGTCTGCCCAGCACTCAAGTCTCTCAGGATGACCCTGGGTCATTGCAAGCTTAAAGAGAGGGAGCTCTGAGAAACACGTTGATAAACCTGTTTGATTTTAAAAGATGGATAAAATGCTAATGGTGGAATTCCGGGTTTTATGGCAGTTGGAGGAAAGGGATATTTTTGAGCAAAGAATCTTTCCGATGATTCCTCAAAACCATTCTCCTCCAATGTATAGAGTAGCTGTGTTTAGGTAAGTCAGTAAATAAGCCAGATCTCAGTTTTCTATTGTGTTTTTTTAAAAAAATATTTTATTTATTTATTGAGAGAGAGAGTGAGTGAGAGAGAGCATGAGAAGGGAGAAGGTCAGAGGGAGAAGCAGACTCCCCACAGAGCTGGGAGCCTGATGTGGGACTCGATCCCAGGTCTCCAGGATCATGCCCTGAGCTGAAGGCAGTGGCTTAACCAACTGAGCCTCCCAGGCGCCCCCGAGTTTTCTACTGTGTTAAAGGGAAGGAACTGAACTAGAACTACAATGATCCTTATGATTTGTTAAAACTGATGTAATTTGTAATTCTAGCACACACGTCACATATGTGATGTGTGTGTGCATATATTTGTGTGTGTGCATATATACAAACATATATACAGAGAGAGAAGAACTTCACTATGTACAAAAAGAAACAAGAAAAACAAGGGTCTTTCTTATACGTAGAATATGGAATCATTCATTCACTGTGTGTGTGTGTGTATGTGAGAGAGAGAGAGAGAGAGAGAGATCTATGGGTCTGTGGGCCAGGTCCTGAAACACACAGTTCTTCTATATCATTTCACTGAACTCTTAAACAACCTTCCAAGATGAGTATTCCTTACAGGAGTAATAGCGAAGCTATGTAATGATCCATAAACCAGGACACTTGCCAATCAGAAAAGACACCTGGCACAGCCCTGGATGCTCTTTTTTGGGGCCAGGTGTTCATTGACCATGAGACAGGGTGGAATTGGGGTGAGGTTGGAAAAGAGCCAGGGTAGCTGGCGAGGTGGATGGGGCATGTGCGAGGCTGGTTAGTAACTGACCTGGGAAGTGCTCTAATTTTTTTTTTTTTAAAGATTTTATTTATTTATTTGACAGAGTGAAACACAGCTAGAGAGAGAACACCAGCAGGGGGAGTGAGAGAGGGAGAAGCAGGTTCCCGCCGAGTAGGGAGCGCTCGATCCCGGGTCTCCGGGATCATGACCTGAGCCGAAGGCAGTCGCTCAACCAACTGAGCCACCCAGGTGCCCCAAAGTGCTCTAATTTTTAAATAACCAGTACAAGGCTGTCCCACTGGATACTGGCGAATATCAGCCCTGAATTTCAGGCTCCCCATTCTGCAGAGGACAAATGTGAAGATCTGGGGGGCCGAGAACCTTCTCAAGGTCAACCCTCCAGGCAGTGACTGCCCTGGATTGGAAGCCACCTTGAGCCTTTAAGACTCCCAAGTTCATGTTTTTAACCACTGTGCTGACTGTGAGGAGCTTTCTGAGCTGACCTCAATATGTCCCAGGCTGGCCCAGCATTTCTTTATAAAGGAAGGTTCCAGAATCCTGTTTCAGTGGTGTTGGAGCTGTCGGATTTAGCAAATACAGACCCTCCGTTAAATCTGAATTTCAGAAAAAACAATGATAATGTTTTTGTGTATTTTTAGCACATTACACAGGACACACACTAAAAAAACCCTATTCTTTATTCACCTGAAATTCAAATGCGACTGGACATCTTGGATTTTATCTGCCAACTCTAAGTCGTGGGGACGAGGGGATGGTCACAGGAATACTGAGATATGTTAGTCTGCAGAAACATTTTCTTTTCTAGAAATTCCCTCCTCCAAAGCCCAAGGGTCTGGCCGGCAATCACCTCGTGCCCTGTACCTTCTTGATTCTAAAAGCCAAAAAGCCAGAGTAGGGGTTCGTTTAAGCCAAAGCCCTGCTTCTCTCTGCCCTCTCTCCACTGGTGAAGGCAGGAGCCCTGGCCCAGTGGCTTGGCTTTGATGCCGGGAACATGGTCCACAAGGCGTGTCCTCCTCTCCGCACATGGAAACTATTCCCTTCCAGAAGGTCTTCATGGTTTTTCAGCTACAGTTATAATTTCTGTGGCACCCCGCCCCGGCTCAGATGGTATTTATTAGAACACATTGCTTTTGACAAGAAAACTGCATCTTAATTAAAGGTTGGCGATCCAAAGCCTGTTTGCAGATGAGAAAAAGGAAACGAGACTATGAAGCAGGCAGTGTGTCTCCTCTGTCGGTGGGAACACAGCCGTCTACACAGCCCGTCTACACTCGGGGGAGGGTCTCCTCTGTTTAAGCCACCCGGGCTTCATCAGAGTGCGGAGCCATGAGCCTTAAGAGGGAGGGTTTTGGGAGCAAGGATGTCGGCTTTGTCCTTGACCTGAATCCCTTCCTTTCTTAGGCGGCTGCACAGACGCCACGCCCTGGGGGGGCGGGTGGGGGGCTAAGGAAGGGCGTTTGGTGTTCAGAGACCAGCCCACTGTCCATGCCAGTGGGTCAGTTTCTGGGGTCAGGCGGAAGTGGGGAGAATCTGGCTCGGCCCCCCCCTCAGAGCCAAGACTGAAAAAAGCGGGTGAAAAGGGGCTCAGTGGGTTGAGCCTATTGAGGACTATTGATTTCTGCTCAGGTCCTGACCTCAGGGTCCTGCATGGAGCCCTGCACGGGGCTCCCTGCTCAGTGGGGAGTCTGCTTCTCCCCCCCCTCCTGCATATTCTCTCTAAAATGAGCAAATAAATCTTTAAAAAACAAATAGCCAACAGAATAAAAATACCCATTCTCGAGTGGGGCTCATTAACTTGGCTTTTGTGGAGCAGAAAACCCCTGGAAGGCTCATGGGAAGAATTCAGGGAGCGCATGAGCTTGCATGGGAAAAACGTACACACACACACACCTGTACACACCCATGGGGTACACATGTTTTTTGGGGTGTGAATTTCTGTTTTTTTTTTTTTTTAAAGATTTTATTATTTGACAGAGAGAAACACAGTGAAGAGAGGGAACACAAGCAGGGGGAGTGAGAGAGGGAGAAGCAGGCTTCCCGCTGAGCAGGGAGCCCGATGTGGGACTCGATCCCGGGTCTCCGGGATCATGACCTGAGCCAAAGGCAGATGCTTAACCAACTGAGCCACCCAGGCGCCCTGGGGTGTGAATTTCTAATGATTAACATTTCCTTCAGTTTCAAAGGAAAGTTCCTGGACAACAAACCACAGCTGCATCAGCACTATTACTTGTGACTTGTATGTTTTTTTCACCCATAGATATCACAGATATTTAATGCCATGTGCTAGTTCTTATAGGATATCTTGAAAGAGGCTCATCACTATCCTGAAATAACTATGAGACCCTCTTCTACATCGTGTCATATAAAGGTTGATAAAAGCACATGAATTACTGTATCTTTTTTTTTTTTAAGATTTTATTTATTTGACAGAGAGAAACACAGCCAGAGAGGGAACACAAGCAAGGGGAGTGAGAGAGGGAGAAGCAGGCTTCCCGCCAAGCAGGGAGCCCGATATGGGGCTTGAACCCGGGTCTCTGGGATCATGACCTGAGTCGAAGACAGTTGCCCAACCAACTGAGCCACCCAGGGGCCCCAAATTACTGTATCTTTTGAAGTTATTTGGATAACGGTCATTCAATAGAGTTTCTTTTCCTTGTAGTCATCCCCCTTTTTTGGGGGGATCCTTGTGAAATGTTACTCTGTGAGACACAAGGATGTGATACTGAATGACATGAGCCAGGCACAAAAGGACAAACACTGGGTGCCTGGGTGGCTCAGTCGGTTAAGCAGCTGCCTTCAGCTCAGGTTATGATCCCAGGGTCCTGGGATCAAGCCCCGCATCAGGCTCCCTGCTCATTGGGAGGCCTGCTTTTCCCTCTCCTTTTGCCTGCGGCTCCCCCGATTGCTTTCTCTCTTTCTCAAATAAATAAATACAAGAAAACAAGTTTTTTTTTTTTTTAAAAGGACCAATACTGTGTGATTCTATGCAGATGAGGTACCAAGAGGAGTCAAATTCATGGAGGCAGAAATTGGGCTGGGGCGGGGGCTGGGGGAGGAGGGAACAGAGTCTCAGCTTGGGAAGATGAAAAAAATCCTGGAGATGGGTGGTAGTCACCATTTACAACAGTGTGTACCTACTGCCACTAATCCCGGACTTAAAAATGGCTAGAATGGTAAATTTTATATTATGTATATTTTATCACAATTTTTAAAAATCTATGGGAACAATACAGATGTGTTCATGTCATATTTTTAAAAAGATAAACCCTGTAAAGGGGTTCCTAGGCTTCACTGGAGGGCTCCATGTCACTAACGAGGCTGAGACCCCCTGATTCTATAGGGATCGTGCGCATACTCTCTTTCATGCCTACTTGGCCTGAGGAATATTTCTCCTTCTTCAGAGTCCCGCTCAAATTGGCGCCATCCCTGTGGTTCCTATTCTGTTCCCAGGGCTCACCTGAGGACGCAGTCTTCACATCCCTCCAAGCCTGCTGCTAGGATCCCAGCTGGATCTTGCCTCCTGGCCAGAGCCCAGGGCCTTGCTCTCTGCCTCGGTGGAAGCTGCTTTGGCAAATGTCAAGGGGGGGTTCAAGCCATGTTAGTACCAAGCTGAGACTTCCCCTTGGTGCGACAGAGAAACTCGAATGAATATTGGTTACTTAATACTTTGTCCACGCACCACTCCCATAAGCTACTGTAATGTTCCCACACTTTGTGGGACTCTCTAATCTTAGTGACTCTATCATCGCTGTGAAGTTGGTATTACCAGGAGCAGCATTTTGCCATGAGGAACCGAGGCTCAGAAATGTGAACTTGCCTGACCCCAGAGATCTTCTCCATCGAACATCTTTCTGCAGCGAAGTTTCTCAGCAGAACCCTAGGGCTGCCTTACATAAAGATCATGTCTCTGGAGAATCTGGCTTTGAACACTTCAGAGAAAAATGAGGGACGAAACAAGCAGGGATTGTCTGATCCTCAGAATGGGGAAGGCCATCCAGCTTGTCCTGCCTGTTTCACAGTCTCCCTGAAGCCACTGGGATGAGTCTTAGAGTGCTGGTCCCAGCCTGAGTATCTTCTGGTTTCTTCTTCAGCCTGAGTCCTGGTGATGGAGGGGAGGGGAAGGGGGGAGGCTGGGTTTGGAACATGTCCTGCTTCTCAGGATTTGTGGCACCTCTTGAACTGACACTGAAAGACAACAATCATAATCACTCTACTAGCACTCCTCCCCCCATGTGGATTATCTCAGTGATTCCAGAACTTCCTTCCCTTGGGGCTCCCTTTATAAATTGAGCCATATCTGAGTGTCATCGAAGCTTCTCTACTTAGTGATCTTTTTTCCCTTTCAATGGACGTGCTTTTAAGAATTAGATCTATTTATTTACAAAGCAAAATCCGTGTCACTACTGTAAATAGACATGTAGTTGGCAACCATGCAAATCACTTCAATCAAAAGAAACTATTTTTTCGATTCTACCCTTGTATTGCTGCCTGGAATAGACTCGAGGCTGAAGTGCGCTCTCTCTCTGCTAGAACACATAGGAAACAACAGAAATACTCAGCCTGGGTTAGGTGTTAAAGTCACACCACCGTCAAGCAGAGACTTTGGTGATGCGATTAGGAGGGTTCAAAGGGAGTTTAAAAATACATCATGGGGGCTTCTGGGGGGCTCCGTCAGGTTAAGCATCTGACTCTTGATTTCAGCTCAGGTCATGATCTCAGGGTTGTGAGTTCAGGCCCAGCACTGGGCTCCTCGCTGGGTGTGGAGCCTACTAAGAAAGAAAGAAAGAAAGAAAGAAAGAAAGAAAGAAAGAAAGAAAGAAAGAAAGAAAGAAAGAAAGAAAGAAAGAAAGAAAGAAAGAAGTGAGTGAGGGAGGGAGGGAGAAAGGAAGGGAAAGGAAGGAAAGAAAGGAGGGAAGGAGGGAGAGAGGGAGGAAGGAAGGAAGGGAGGGAGGAATACATAAGGTACTTATGGTGTGAGTCAACTCTATTTAACGTCCTATCTGAGTATCATTTAAAATCATTTCAGGGGGTGCCTGGTGGCTCAGTTGATTAAGTGTCTGCCTTCAGCTCAAGTCATGATCCCCGGGTCCTGGGATCAAGCCCTGTGTAGGGCTTCCTGCTAATTGGGGAATTTCTGCTTCTCTCTCTCTCTCTCTCTCTCTCTCTCTCTCTCTCTCTCTCTCTCTCTCTCTCTCTCCCCCTCTGTCCCTCTCCCCACTGTCCATCCTCTTTCTCTCTCAATAAATTAATAAAATCTCAAAAAAATAAATGGAACCCCTTTGGGGATCATGTGTGTCCTCTGTAAGCTGCCAAGCACCCCGTTACCGGACTTCATCCTGGCAACAGCCCTACGCGGGTGTCCTAGTATCAGTTAGTACAGCCCGGTCTGATGGGTGCCGAGACGCTGCTCCGGTAGCCTGAGGTGGGACAGCCAGCAGGGACAGCCCTGCTCTCCTTGTTCCAGAGCTGGGGCTCTCTCTGCAGGCTGCTCAACTCCAGAGCATGTTCGGCTCCGTGGCTGCATCCGTCCCTGGGATTTTGTGGCATTCTGTCAATCCCCAGGAGCTGCGTCCATCCAGGCACAAGGTCCGTCGCGTGGAGCCCTTTGGTGACACGGGCTCCAAGCATGCCGCCTAGTGCTGGTGTGACAGCAGCAGGCATGCTGCCTCCCTGGGACCTGCTCAGGCATAGCAAATGAAGATGACATGGATGTGGGAAAGGAGGAAGGGACAGGAGGGGAAGGACACGGGGGCAAGGGATGGAGAGAAGAGTAGCCTTGACGTTTCCATCTGGAAAATGGGGATCCTAAAATCTACTTCGTGAGGTAGGTGACTTCGAGAGGATTTGAGCATGTAAGTAGGCACTTCGTTCCCCCTCGTCTCCCTTGTTTCCTATTTCACATACCTCCCGCCCTCCCCCAAGTGCATACTATTTACAGTGAAGATAGGGAGTTTATAGACAAGGTCTTTGCTGACACGGGACACATGGGACACACGGGACACATGGGACACACGGGACACATGGGACACACGGGACACATGGGACAAGCAAGGGGCAGTGAGCAGGGTCCCCTCGAGTGTCAGGGCAACTTTACCAGAAGCTGGAGCAAGGGGTCCCTGAAGAGGTACTCTCCAACATGAACCAGGAAGTCCCCCTCAGCCAAAGAGCCTGCGATTCCCCCATTAGAACCCGAGTTTGGCTTCCACAGGCTTCTGCAGGCTCCCTAGGGAGATGGAGGATTCCCACTATAAATCAGAAAATTCCAGTTTCAGATGCTTTCATTCAACAGATTCCCTCCAGGAACTGGGGGACCCTGAGAAAGGGAAGGAAAGGGGGAAACGACAGGACCTAGCAAAAGTAGAGCTGCCTCACCCTCACCCACGGGCTGAGGGGTCCCGGGGATTCACTGGTGCCTACGAGGGGGAGGGCAGGCCTGCCACACCCCCCAGATGAAAGAACGCAGGGGGGCCCCACGGTTTGTGACCATGCGTCAGTCCCCTCCACGCTGGTCTCTTATCTGCTGTGGGCGGAATGTCGGGCCTGATGAGAAGGCCAGATTACACCCCAGCCCAGGCCTGCTTCTCATCGCTGGCAGACCACTTCCGCGAGCTCCCTGGAGCCCAGCACATCTGGCAACCTGGTGGGTTTCCCCTTGGGGACCCGGGAAACACAAATACAGCGGGAGCGGGTGTGCGGGCTGGGTAAATACACCGAGGGGTACCAGGCCAGGGTAGATAGAGGAGGAGCCCGGGAGCGGGATGTCTAACCCGTTCTGCGAGCCCCAGAAGCCTGTCCCCTTTCTGGGCCTCAGTTACCCAAACTGTAAAATTGTGGCATGGAGTCCAACCTATCAGGTTTCGGAGTGTTTCTTGTTCTTAAAATTAAAACAGAAAGTAACGCAATGGACTCTGCTCTCAGATAAAAATACGGATGCACACACACAAAAATACGGATGCACAAGGCACACCCAGAAAACTGATCATGATAATATATTGACAATATACTACTATTGATTACTATTACCTGCATACTACTGATTGTATAATGGATAATATACTCGTGATAGGCCTGTTATCAATAGGCAATAGGCAATAGGTCTACTGATAATATATTCAGTGGGCAATGATATCCCCTACTGAATCCCCATTTCCCCTGGAGCCAAATACCTCGATCTTAAGAACAATCCAATCCAACCACAGAATCTTAATTCTCAGCCAAGGAGAGGGAATAATGCAGACTTAGGGGCCATATTTATTTGGTCTGAATTAAATGAACTTCTTCTGAGCCTGTGTGTCAGAGCCCAGACACTGGAGCCCTTCTTTATTTTATACCGAATGATATTTTCCGAAAACTGAGCTAACATCTTCATAACAAAAGATTTCCCACGAAAATGCCGATGTGTGATGTGTCTGGGACAATCCGGATCTGGCCACAGCCGACCGGGGCTGAGCAGGGGAGTGTCAGGCCGTGCCGGGCACGGTGCGCTCGTCCTGTCCCTGCCGGGGGACATTTTGGTGTTTACGACTTTGCTTTACAAGGAGAAGGTCTAGATGTTCAAGGCAGCAAAGTGGGGATGCCCCTGGCGGGGGTGCTGGTCTCCTCCCCAGTGGCCAATGGAGACACAGCCAGGACCTTGCTCCACCTTGAAGGGACCAGCCTGCCCACTGCAGCCTGGAGCCCGGAGCCGGCCATCCGCGCATGCCCTCCTCCGCGCCTGTTGACCAAGAAGGAGGCTGTGTGTGTGTGTGTGTGTGTGTGTGTCTGAGCCCCTCAGAAGCGAGTGTCAGCCTGTTGAGGGCTGGGGCCCATATGCGGCCTAGAAACGTCCCAGCCTCTCATTCGATGTGGGTTTTCTGCTCAACCTCTGTCGCACCTCCTGCCAACTGTGTGGCTTTTCATTTCTTCTGCCCTGGGCCTTTTTCCAACATGTGAAATTGCTTTCTCATTCTTTCCACCAGTGGGTTCCACGCTTGGCGAGAGAGTTCTCTGGCTGGAGGCTTTTGCAAAAGTGACTGTTCAGAAAGGCTTTTCTCAGACTTTCAAGACCCTACCGATCTCACGGGCTTAACTCTCTAGTTCTGCCTCCCTCCTTTGCGGGGTCCCAGAGGGTGAGACAGCCAGAGAAGCCTTCCCTGGTGGGGCAGGGGGAACGCTTGAGCCGGGCCATGGGTGCTCAGCTAAAGGCAGCAGGGAGATCACACAAGGAAGCTCGAGGAACCTGTGACAGGACCCCCGGGATAGGACAGCACCAGGCATGTTCTGGGAGGGGGTGGGGGGCAGCAGGAGAACAAGATACCTAGGAGCATCTGTTTTAGGGATGGTGGGGAGTGAAGGGTAGGCGGAGCCCGAGTGCCGAGGGCCTAGTGTGCCCTGCTCCATTTTGGCCTGGGGTCCATGGGAGCCATTGCCGGTTTAAAGTCACAGAGGGTGTTGTTAGATCTGAGTTTTGGAAACAGCAACGTATTGACTAGAATTAATATATAGAAATGATCACTAAAAGTTGAAAGAATAAATGATGCTCTTTATGTTCTAATAGCTTTAGATTTGAGGCCCAGAGAAACCCAAGCACTTGTCTCGATCACACAAAGATCTTAGACCAGACTCTGAAAGACTTATCTTTTCCTCCAGCTTTGCCTTGCACACCTCACAAAGCATGTATCTGACCTACACAGGTATTTATAAGTGAGAGCCCACATAGAAATTGAGAACCTTCACGCTAAGGTTGAATTTCTTGTTTCTTTTGCTAAATCAGATCTGGAGGCATTAGACAGTCTCTTCTCAGTTAGCTGCACGCCCGCCATTCCCCAACGTGACCCCAGCACTAGGGTGGGAGGACCGTTGTTACGGATTCTTGGGCCTGCATTTTGTTTTTTCCCTCAGAGAGAAATACTATTATATCGTCATGGCTTTAACATGTGGCTTTCAGCAAAACGAAGCTGGGGAGGGCCTAATGTTTGGAGGACATATTTTGGTAGAAGTAAAGACTACTTCTCTGTGCGAGCTTTAAGGTGCAAATGAGCCCCTCCTTCACTCACTTTCACTGTGACCCCTGTGCAGAAGGACTCAGGCACGAAGGTCATTCCACAGAGATGGTAGGGCACAGTGATGAGGAGCGTGGCTCTTCCGGGGACCTTGGGCAAGTTCCTTAAACTCTCTCTGCCTCTGTTTTATTATCTGCAAAATGGGATCATGATGGGAGTCCTATCCTCCTATCCATCCGAGAGGGGGTTGCAAGACTCTACAAGGCAGCATGTGTAATAAACTCAGAACAGCCCCGATACCTGATAAACTCATAGAGAAGAGGAGCTATTTCGTTCATTATAGTGAGTGGCAACTCATTGACTTATTCAATTGTTAGTTAAATTGTTTGATAAACTTTGATTGACTTTAGAAAGTAGATGCCTTTGAAAAATGCCAAACTATAAACATGAGCTATAACTCAGCGGTTCTCATGAACCACTCATGGAATGATCTGGAAAACCCAGGCAACATTCTGAATCTGGGGCCCACCCAAGAGCCAACACCAAGCCTCCAGGGGCGGAGTCTGTGGCTGTCATAGTGATGAGCTATGTCAAGTTGTGGTCAGGATGGGGCACTGTGCACAAGCTCAGTCGGGGTATGAATGACCTCAGCAATGGCCACCTTCTTAGATTTTGCACCTGGGGGTGCCTCATTGGCTTGACCTAGTCCCTGTCTTGTTTCAAAACACTAGAATAGACATTCCACAAGGCAAGGATTTTTTTTTATATCCCCCCCCCATTGTATCTCCAGTACCTAGAACAGCAGTGAATACATAGAATGCCCTTGATAAGTATTTTTTTAAAGCTTGTATTTATTTATTTGGGAGAGAGAGAGAGAGAGAGAGAGAGAGAGAGAGAGAGAGAGAGAGAGAGAGAACGCACAAGCAGGGGGAGCAGCAGGCAGAAGGGAAGGGTTCCAGGACCCTGGGATCATGACCTGAGCCGAAGGCGGCTGCTTAACCGACTGAACGTTCCCCCCCAGCAGCCCCTATTTATTGAATGGATGGACCGATCCTCCTAAAGTTCGGGTTACACCTGCCTCTGCCGGAGACAGCCCGTTCTGCTCTCCACAAATGAGACAGAGATGCATAGCTGTCGGCATCACACAGTCAGCGTCACCAGAAGCCACCCGGGAGGTCAGCTAGGACGGTTTTTCCCAAGCCCAAGGCATTTGAGTCTCCCCATCAAGATGTTTGCTTTACTTGCATCCTTCTTGAGCTATTCATTATTTCTATTATTGAACTATACTTTTGTCTGACAAAGAAACCTTAAAAAAAAATCAGTCCTGTAAAGGAAAAACTATTATTGCTTGCCATAAATAAGTAACTATAAAAATAAATACAAAGGAAAGAAATCATGTTATTAACTTTAGTTGGATGCCCTGCCTGAGGCTTCTCCTCTTATAATGATTGAAAGGGGTTTAGGGGCACCTGGGTGGCTCAGCTGGTTAAGCAATTACCTTCAGCTCAGGTCATGATCCTGGAGACCCGGGATCGAGCCTCGTATTGGGCTTCCTGCTCCGTGGGAAGCTTGCTTCTCCCTCTCTCACTCCCCCTGCTTGTGTTCCCTCTCTAGCTGTGTTTCTCTCTGTCAAATAAATAAATAAAATCTTTTTTTTAAAAAAAGGGGTTTAGATACAGAAAAGTGGTGTTAAGTTCATAGTACCTTTGAACTGAGACTTTCTCCTACAGGGATTCAGAAAGCTCGAAGAGTAGTTCAACAGTGATTCCTTTCTCTGGGCGTCAATATGATTTAATGCTACATGTCCATCACCCAGCCCCATCCAGGTGGTACCCATCCCACTGGGAAAACCCGCAGCTAGTCAAACCCAATTTGCAAAACTTACGCCGAAAAGAAGGGTTTACCCAATGTCACATTCACTTAACCATTTGTGCATTCATTCGGTGTCTCTCTATGGGACACCTCTGATATGTGACACTGTGAGCCAGACAGGCCAAGCCCCACCATCCTGGAGGCCATACCCAGGTCCCCTGACTCCCAGTCCAGTGCTCCTTCCCTGCCCCTTCCCATCTGGTAGAAGGTGTTTTCATACTTCCTGTCCACCACCTGCCTGCAGACGTAACGGGCCCTCAGTGTTACATTAACATCTTTTCATCTTAACCAAGTAACTGTGTTTCCAGCCCCTCCTGGGCTCCCCGGCCCTCCAGCACGCACTTTGAGAACGCTGCTAATTTCAGCGTCTGCCTTCCAGACCCAGACGTTAAAACGACCACCTTTCATCTCAGGTTCGTAACACAGAAAACCTCCAATATTGGGAACAGATAGCCTCGAAGGTGGGTTCATATCTCTCAGCAAGATTGCTGTAACTTTACTCTCCTACGCCCGATCAAGGCTTTTCTCTCTGCCTCGTAGGTATTTTAATACAAATGTTCCTTTCATTTGACTGATTGAAGGTCTCCAACCTGCAATAAATGAAACATCTGATCCCCTTGAATCCAAATCACTTTTTCTTTGATTTTCTTTTACCTCTATTTCTTCATCCTTTGTTCTGCAGCTCGAGTCAAATTTCCCTTTAGAAATTGAAAGAATGTGTGTGGGTTTTTCCTGCCTCTTTTTTTTTTTTTTTTTTTTTTTTTTTAAACCAGGCTCTACAGCAAGGGCTGGCTCATGGACTAGAATATTAAGGTCGAGTTCAATGGCTGACTGTCTCCAGCGATGTGCTTTCTGTGCCATTGTCCTCCCCGTCCCGCCTCGTTCCCCAGTTTTAGGCAATGGCTGTACGAATTAGCCTCTGTGTACAAGTCATGGAAACTGGCTTCCTGAGTAATCCCTGGGGCTTGAGAGAAAATAAGACTAAAGATCCCCCCTTCCCGCCACTGCCACTGGAAGAGTTAAGATATCCAGGCACCAAGGCCTTCTACATGTTGGCATTTGGCTATGGAGGTGAGCATTTCATTGCCCCTATAATGACTTACACCTTCTACATGGTACTGGGTCCCCGGCTTCGGGTAATGAGCCGGTGGAGACTGTCAGTCTCTGGAATGACTGGCTCATCCATATTAGCGAGTTTAATCGGTGAGCAGCGGTCTTTTGGGAGCTGGTGACACTCTCTATGGGCTCATTTCTCTGGGGTGCCCTGTACCCAGACTTAGCTAAGATGCTCACCCATGTAGTGGGCTTGTCTTTGCACCTGGGGGGGGGGCTTGAGGGACATGTAGTGTGGGAACCGGTGCTGCTCATTCTGTGCTAGTAAGACAGGCTTTCTCTCTGAACTGGTAAAAATTTTATTCCTTAGGGGTGATTGGGTAGGCATCAGGGGACAGACCCGAGGAATATTCTGTTGTACTCCTTACGCTTTGACCTGCTGCTGTCTGGGGCCAGGGAGCCTTCCTGAACCTGTGTCTAACCCCTGTCTCTTGCCTACCCACGGCTGATAGTCAGGCATCAGAAAGGCCCACAGAGACCCCCAACTCCCACTATTCACAGTCTTGCTTAGTCCTCTCTGGCTTTGCTCTAGGGTGGGCCATGTGAGCAAAAGAAATTGGTGGAAGTGATGGTATATGTCATCTGAGAATGGGACAGAGAAGACTGGCTTCCACGTTGGGTTCTCTCTCTCTCTTTCTCTCTCTCTCTCTCCCCCCCTTCCCTGCCTACCTCCCTTGGATCTCTGACCATAGAGAAAGGAAGCCGCTATGTTGCGAGAAGCCTTCTGGAGAGACCCATCCTGCAAAGAACTAAAGCTTCCAATCAACAGCCAGTGAGAAGCTGAGGCCTGCCAACAACCACGTGAGGGAGTCTAGAAGTGGGCACCCCATCCCCAGCTGAGCCTTCAGATGACAGCAGCCCCAGGTGCTGCACCAGCCTCCTGACAGACCCAGAGCCAGCCAGCCTAGCTGCTTGTGGATCCTGACCCTCAGAAGCTAGCGATATAATGCATGCTTTATTTAGAGCAGCGAAGTTTGGGAATAAGTTGTTATGCAGTAACAGATAACTGGTCCCAAGGCTCCCTAGGGTGCCCCAGGTCATCTTACTCAGTCTGTGGGACAGAGTTCCCTTACTGCCCCCTAATAGGTATTTTCTGTTCTCGCTCCCCAAGAGAGGCCTTTAAATGGCTCCTGGCTGCCTGGAGGAGCCCTGTCTGGCTTCCCTCTCAGCTAGGTGTGGTTACGAGACCACGTTCTGGTTAGTGGTCATATGGGGAGGTGGGACATGCAACTTCTGGAGGGATCCCTCTCTAGAGACGCTGTCTTATGTCTTCCTTTCTTTATGGCTTCCTCCTTCCTGCAGGCTGGGACTGTTCATAAAGTCTGGAGCCCCGTCAGCCACCCTGAATGACAGAGAGTGACAGGAAGTAGGCACAAGGGTCCCCAATAGGGAGGAGAACAAAACCAAATCCCAACTACCAACCCTGGAACTTTTGAGTGGGAGAGGAATAAAGCTTCCCCTTTCCTGTGTTTTCCTGAGTTTATAGATGGGCATTGGTTAGAACACATAGGCAGTGCTAGGCACAGAGAATGTATCGTGCAAGTTTAGACTCTAGAGCTCCGGCCAAGGCCTTGGTTTGGCCAAGAGGCCTAATGTTTCCTTGGAAGCCTTCTTCTGTCCTAGAAGCTTAAATGCTCCTAATGAGGCATTCTTTCTTAGAGACCCACATTCCACTCTCTTGTGCAGTCTCTTCTCATACATTTGGTTTCAGAAGGCCCATTCCATCTACCCATTCTTTCCAGTTGCTCACGGCATTCAGATCACTTGGTCCCTTGGGGGAGGATCTGGGCTCAAAGTTCGGGACTCATCAAATAGATATCTCCAAAGCATTTGGCTGGATTGACCAGATGAGTGGTGGTGCCATTGTTGGGATAAGAAAGACCTGGGGGATGGTCAGGGAGAAATATCAAGACCGTAGATCTGGCAGTGTTGAGTTTGAGATTAAGCCAAATGGTGGCGTAGTCAGGTGGAAATACAAGTCTAGGGAGTTGAAGGTTGAGGTCAAGGGTGGGGATACAAATCCCAGTGTGGAGCCTGCTAGTACTCATGCATGTCAATAGCAGACGACCTTCACCTTCCACTTTGCTGGCAGAGTGGACGATGTTGACATATCCAAGCCCAGGAGGGTGCCAAGTCCAAGCTACTCTGCTATCATTTTCGAGGAACATCAACTGAACCCTTTCAGTGCATAGACTGTCAATGAGGGGGGCCACAGGGACATTTTTAAAAAAGATTTTATTTATTTATTGGAGGGGAGAGGCAGAGGGGAAGGAGAGAGAGAGAATCCCAAGAAGACTCTGAGCGCAAAGCCCTACACAGAGCTCAATCTCATGACCCTGAGATCATGACATGATCAAGAATCAAGGATTGGACACTTAACCCACTGAGCCACCCAGGCACACCCACATGGCCATTTTAAGATGAATATGAATGGATATTTCTGAAGGAGTTCAGGTTTTAAAGTCAGAGAGCCCTGGGCTGGATATCTGGCTCCAATCACCAAAAAATCTATGATCTCTGGGCAGTTCAATTGCCTTTGCTGTGCCTTAGTTCTGCCACCTGTAGAATAATGACAATAGAGTTGTTGGCACATTAAGATAAAAAAAATCATACCACAGAAAAATTCAACTAAGAGAAGAGACTAATGTATCTTACTCAATCCCCCTACCTCCTGGAAGGAAAATCCTATTGCTATTTCTTGCCTATATATATTTCTTCTTTAATTCCTAAATAATGCTTTTGGCCAATGCAGTGATGAAGGCAGCAAGATGTTGTAATGGTACAAGAGCTTTGATTTCCAGTTGGCACCTTGGAATGTTCCAGAACTTCTAATGCTACAGAATAAGCCCAAGGTGATTTGGGAGCCACACATTAGCCTTCCACCTCACTGCAATAAAAATTTGGGGAGAATAAGAGAGAGATCAGTCGACTAGTGCTTCCCCTTAGCCCCTAAATGCAGCCATGATTTGTGCCCCATGTCACGCTTTGAACCACAAATACCAGTCAGGCACGAGGGTCTCCGGATATTTGTATTTACAGACAAGGTGCCCTGGCTGGTGAAAGTGAGTGCGGGAGCTGGCGGGGGGCAGTGTCCTGGGCCAGGCTCTCAGAAATCCCAGCTTACATGTGCAGAGAAGGGCCTGGTGTCCCCACCCGGAACGGCCTCAGCTCAGGCCACGGCTCCGGCAGGTGCCCCCTCGGGAGCTCAGCCTAGCTCCGTGTGTGTAAGCTCTTTAACGTGCCCTGTAGTCAGTTTTAAAGTGTGTCATCCTGAAAGCTCTCTAAACAACAGTTGTCTCTCTCCTCCTTCTAGGCTTCCTTCCTTTCTTTTTCTTTTTTCTTTCTTTCCTTCCTTCCTTCCTTCCTTCCTTCCTTCCTTCCTTCCTTCCTTCCTTCTTTCTTTCTTTTTCCAACTCTGGATTTGTTTCAAGCGTGATTGGAAACCTGCTGTTGTGAGTTTGCATGAGGAGGTGGAGGCTTCCCATGTCCTTCTGCTTGTTACTTGCAGGAAGGCAGACATCAAAAGGCGGGCCCCACACCCACTCCCCACGTGGCCCAGATCTTCCTGTATGATGTGCAGAGGAAATTGGGGCCTTTGTGCTTCCCTCGCTCAGATCATATCAATTCAGTCTTTTCTTTTGCTTAATTTGTAGTTGGAGTCGTCCTGGCAGGCGGGCAGCGGTAGGTGAGGAAGAAGGTCAGGACAGGAGAGGAAGTGGGCGGGATGTGAGCTGGGGAAGACGCCCCAGGAATTGGAAATGAGGGGGGAGGGAAGGGCCGACATCATTGGGGTAAACCTCTGGTCAAAGGATTGCAACAGGGTTGCAACATTAACCCGGCTGCCCCTGGGCTCCCAGACCTCCCTGGCCCTCCTCGCCCTCTCGCTGGCTTCCCCTGGCCTCCCCGGGCTTCTCCAGGACTTGGGGCTGCTTTCTGTTTTTAATCCACAAAACACATATTGCTGGTAATGGGTGAATGTTAGAGGCCTCTCCAGCCCTTAGCTTGGGATCCCACATTCTCTCTGTCTCTTAATGTCTGGACTGGTCCCTGTCACTTCGTCTCGGGGACTCCATTCCCTCCTGTCTACAGTGGAGTTTCCGAGGGACGTGGTAGGAGAGTAACCACGAAGGGAGTTAGCTGGTGCCTGAATCATAAAGGGGACCCAATAAAAGCCACTTAGGTATGTACCCCCTCTCCACACCCCCATGTGTATACATGGGGAGAATCCAGGGGTTTTGTAACTTGATGTTTGTTCTAGTACACATTTTCGACTTTGTGGGTTGGGTGTGGTCCTGTTGCTTATTTTTCCCCAACTATTTAAAAATGAGAACGGTTATTCTCAGCTTGGCTTGGGCTGGGGTGGGCCAAGGCCCTTGTTCACCAACCCTCTGCTCTCAAATTTGATGGTGCACATTCAAATCCCAGCTGTGGGATGTGGGGAGCTTCACTTAACCCGTCTGAATATCACTTTCTTTAGCTACCAAGTGGGGCTTCTGACTACCTTTTCCGTAGTGGTATTATAAGTATTATAGACATGGATACAACAGTTAGCAGAAAATCTGGGATATGGTTAGCACTTAGTGATTGTCATGAATGCTGTTCATCAGCAGGTGGGAATTTGGAGCCTGTCCGGATTCAAGAGCTCAGCTGGGATAGAGCTTCATTTTCTCTGCCACAGGATCTAGGGAGAAGGAGTCTTTGAGCACAGAATCCAGGAAGTGATAAGGGCTATGAGAAGAAAATGAAGCGGAGCAGAGATGGTTAGGAAGTGCTGTGATGGAGGCTTAATTTTTTGTGCAAAGATCAGAGCAGGCCTCACTGGGAAGGTGTTATAAGTAAAGAGATTGGAATGAAGAGAGGGAATCAGTCACATGGATATTGGAGAAAGAGAATTCCAGGAGGAGCATATGCAAAGGCCCTGTGGCTAGAACATGTTTGGCCCATCGCAGGAGCACTGAGGAAGCCAGGACACCAGGAACACCAGGGAGGCCAGAGCTAAGTGTTCCAGAAGAGGTAGCAGAACAGAAGTGAGCAAAGGAGGGAGGCTGCGTAAAGGGTGCAGACCATGTTAGGCCCTACAGGCTGTTGTGAGGTCTTTCATATACAGGGATGCTGGGGATGTGGCCAGATTCTTTGCTCATTCCCATTGCAGGTACTTCTTTTTTCTTTCAACTTGTGTCCATGTAGCTAGCACTCACTGTATGTCATAGTCACACACCACTGTCTCTGCTTTCAAGGAGTTCAAAATCAAGCAGATGTAGACAGCTATTAATTGAATAAAGATACAAGAATAAGACCACTTTCCTGAAGGGTGATGTGGTAAGAGGCTGGATGGGAAACTGGCTCTGGTAACTGGGGAAAGCCGCCCGAAAGAAGGAACAGTGGAGGGGAGACTGGGCATTTTGTTGGTGGCAGCAAGGTCCCTCGAGGAGCTTGGAGAAGGTAGGCTGGGAGGTGGAGAGCAGTGGGGAGCATGGCGGGTGCGGGAAGCTGGCGCAGTGGACCCACTGGGTTGCCCCAAGCCCTGTGGGCTGGGCTGGGTAGGGATCCTCCTTTCTCCTGAGAGCAAGCGAGACTCTCAATTGGGCAAGCCAGAGAACAACACGATCAGATATGCGGTTGGACAAGATCACTCTGCCTGAAGTCAGACTGGATTTGGGGTCACCTATTAAGAGGTCATGACAATGCATCAAACTGAAAACTTCAAGTTTGATAACAGCGGAGGCAGGGAGGCCTTAGGGAGGTGGAACGGCCCCGGAAGTATTTTGCAGGTAGTGTTGGGAGGACTTAGAGGAAGATTAGCCTTGAGGTATAGACACAAAATGCATCAAAAGGCCTTTGAGGTTTGGGATTTGTGCTCCCAGGTGAAGGGTGGCAGGGTGCAGGCCAGAGGGAGGAAGACTTAACTCATCCCCCCACTGCGGGCTGCGGGAACAGGCTCCTTGAAGGTGAGGACCATAGTTAGTTCCCTCCCATGCTGGCTCCTTTCCCTTTCCTCTCTCCTCTGCCGTCCTCTCCATTCCCTCTAGAGCCTGTTTCCAGAGGCCACTCTGGAGGGGACCCACCAAACTCCGTCTGACCTCGAGGCCTCTGCCCACACCTGCACACACTGGCTTTATTGTGAGGACCCCCTACCGTCCACCCCACCCCAGCTCCACGAGTCCTTCTTGTCCTTATGTGTCACCTGTCACCTTCTCAGGTCACCTTCCCAGATCCCCTTCTCTAAGTTCTTCATTCCCTGAGCAACCTGTACTGTCCCCAGCTGGCCCTGTTCACAGCTGTCATTAGTTACTGTCCTTGTCCTTTCTATCCCTCTGGGTAATTGGTGATTCCTGGTGTTCAGGGCTGAATGAAGAAATGAACACATGAATGAGTGGATGGGTGGACGGGTGGATGGCGAGGCTTATATAGTCTCAAGTGCGGATGAACCAACAAGAAACTCATACTATCCAAGAGTGTTTTAGAAAGAGGAGATTTTGCTTGCCATCTACAGGCATATCTGCATTTTACGAGATGAAATAAACCTTAGGTTAAAGGGCTGCACCTCTTGTGATGGAGAAAATATTTTAAAAATATTAAATGCCTGTGGTTTTCACCCAAGTCCTCTATAAATCACATTGTCCACAGCCATGCCTGCTCCAATGAAGGGTGAATACCACCTTGGGAAGGAGGATGATATAAGGTAGGAGATGTCCCTGCGGACAAGAAGAGGAGGTGGAAAGCCCCTTCTCGGCAGAGAAGCCTCGAGAGAAAACTACAGGGCATGGCCAGGTAGGGAAACGTTCACTGCCGTGCTTAGCAGGGACATGCCGGGGCCACATTCTCCACGTCAGGAGCACCTTGACTGTCTGGATGGGATAGATTGTGGGGGGCAGGGGGGAGCTGGGGAGCTCTGGTTCTGCGGGCAGAGCCGACATCAGCAGGTGTCAGCAAGTACTCAGAAGGCACGGTGTGGCTAAGAGGTCCCTTCCTTCCAGTGTCACATACGTGAGCACCAGAAAAACAGATCTGAACTCAGAGGACATGCTTCCAACTGAGGAAACGGAGCCGTCTTCACGAGCAAGCCTACAATACCCGCCAACCTACTGCCTAACACACACAACCAGGGGCAAGAGGTTTGGGGAAACAGTAAGACCGATCATCTCAGAGAAAAGTGATATTTTCTTTGCACATCTCAGTGGTAGTCTGATTGAAGTCATCACGTGCCCTCTCCACACCCTGTATGGTAGTGTTGTAGGATCAGACCCCTTAATATTACACCATAAGATGCCTGCCGGTTGGGGCCATCAAAGCCCCCCTACAATCCCTGTGCCTGTGCCTTCTCTTCCAGGTCCTCTTCATCCTCCTCCATCTCTTTTGTAATGGAGATGCCCAACACTGAAGGACAGGAGATGGGGGTAATGGGGCTGAGGCTCAGCTTCCTAGCTCCTAGACTCTTTCACCTGAGGCTGATGCATAGGAGACAGCACTGACCATGAGTGTGTGTGTCTGCTTCCTCCCTCCCTGCTTCTTTATGCCCCAGGTGGGTTGTCTCTGCCTCACCTGGCCACACAGAGGCTCTGGGGCCCCTGATCTATTTAGCCAGCCACCCGGCCTGCATAGGTTCTTGGGCTCCTTAACGGAGCACTCCTATCCCTTTTTCTCTTGTGTGGCCACTCTCACCACGAGTCCCATACTAACTGAATGGTTTTTCAGTGCCTGGCTTATCCTCCAGTCCACTCCAATTACCCTCTTCTCCTCCTAGGAGTTAAATATTCCTGTCATGACTTGACCCTTTTGAAAATGTCTGATGGTTGTATCATAAAACAATGGCAAGGCAGTCTAATTGAATCTTTTTTTTTTTTTAAAGTGCACACTGACATCTGATGCAGGATAATAATGCTTGGCACTCGCAGAGAACTTTTCATCTTCAAAGCACTTTGCTACCATTAAAGACCACATTTGCCGAAGATAGATTCACTTTCCTCTGTGTCACGCTGATTGCCTCAGATTGAATTTGGTGGGGACAAGGAGCAGGGGACTCTCTCGGAGAGCTGAATGGTCCTTGAAAACAGCCTGAAAATATGTTCAGAAGAGCTCAGGATAATTGTCATTTCCATTCTCATTCCTCGTAATCGTGTCCCCATCATGCCTTCTTCTTTCTTTCTTTTTTTTGGGGGGGGAGGATGGCATAGGCTGGGTTATGCTGCAGTAACAAGCAATTCCCTGACCTCAGAGGCTTAAGCTGCAGAAGTTGAAGTCTGACTCATGCTACATACTGAGTGGGTCACCTGGGGCTCTGTTCCATACCTCCTCTGCACGAGGGACCTAGGATGTGTGACAAATGTCATTCAAAGGGAAAGACAGAGTTTAGACAATCATACCCTGACTGGCTCTTGACGCTTCTACTGGAAGTGTTACCTGTCATTTCTGCTACAAGGCAGCCAACAAATCCCCCTAGCAGGTCGAATACAAGCCCGAGACCTATCACAACCTCCTAAGTCTCTCTCTTCAACCTAATTTCACCCGTGCTTCTCTCCCTTCCGCTGCTGTCCGTACTCCAGAGGAGTTTTCCAGTATGTGACACTTACATCATGACCCTCACCTCACGTTAAACCACTTCCTGGTCTTTCCATTGCTCTGCATCACAACTGGACCCTGGCATACCTCCACCAATCTCATCTCGGGCCGTGCTTGCCGTCACTGTCCTTCTGAGTCCTTGAACCACAGGTTCTTTGCACTGACGTGTTCTTCACTTAGAAAAAACTCCTCATTCTAACTCCCTTCCCCCAGGTAGCTCCCAAGCCAGGCAGGCCCTCTCCAGAGAAGTCTCTCTGATAACGCTTGGTGAGTCCACCACGGGCCTCTCTTGTACATGACTCTCTGCAGTCAGAACTGTATTTGTATGTATGACTCGTGGACCCTAAGTTCCACAAGGGCATGGACCTTGTTCTGTTCCTGTTCAGCCGTGTGTCCTCACAGCCTAATTGCGTGGTGCTTGGCCACTCCATAAATATTGATGGATTGAATGAATGAATGAATTTCAAGTTCTCCCATTTCTATCTGACCAAATATCCACCTTATCTCAGGGTTCAGGTCAAAGGCAAAGCCCTTTGAGTATAGCTTCCTTGTCATATTTATCACATTTCCTGATTCTCCAACCATTGTGAATTTTTTTTTCCCTTCCTGGAAGCCTGCTCCAGCTGAACCAGGGGCCCCTGAAGGAAGGACGGTGTCGGCGAAAGAGAAAGCCCCGAAGATTCTTTTCAATCACCTGCCAGGCATCTCTGACTTGCCGGCTTTCAGTGCCTTAATTTTATAGGCACCAAGTTAGAGATTCTCATAAAGGAATTTTTTTTTTTTTTACAGAGAATGATTTTTGACTACACAGTGTCTTTGTTGGAGAAACATAGTGCTTTTGTGAAACATAGCATTCTAATCAGTGAAACATGTTTTTGCAGGTGCACCTACCTATAATTTAGAGTCAACTCCTTCAACCAAACCAAGGACATGTTAATCAGTAAGGTTTTCTATAATTATTTACATTTGGTGCCTAGTCAATAAAGAGTACGCTAATGATACGGTGTTTTGTAAGCAGGTCTTACAGACAAGAGAGCAATTGAAAGGCTTAGATGGCTTGTGTACAAAGTTTTAGCTACATTATTAATACAATGACCCAAAGTTAGTCTGTCTGGCATCAAGGAGAAAGATAACTTATTTTGCAAAGGTAGAAGCTCTAGCTCAAGCCTCTTCTATGACTGGGTGCAGAACTCTTTATTTATGAACCCCTGTGTGTGTGGCAATGTTCTTATTAGTACAGTTTTATTTCTTATATTAAGCCCTTTATTTAACCATTCAAGAGCCTCGACAATCTCCTCCACAGAGCTGCGGGAAATGGAAAGGAAAAGTACAAAGAGTACACTCTTAAGGACTGTAAGGGAGTCTCGGTTGGGCCTAGAGCGTCCTGAGGACTTGTCAAGAGTAATGTGCTTTGCTTTTAGGATAAAGACCAATCAGTAGGAAGAGGAGACGTCAGTTCCGCACCATCGGCAGGAGCGAGGCTCAGACTGCCCTCTCCCCCGCTCCAGTGGGTTTGTTTTATGGTGGCAGGAGCTGTGCTTCTACTGCTAGCCTCTCACTGAGACTTATGGAAGTCAGGGAGTTTTCCCATGAGCAGGAGCTGTGCTCAGACTGCCATCTTCCCCATGGTGACTCCATCAGCTTGCGAAACTGGGCGGCTCCCAAAACTTCCCCATGGTGCTTGGTACCTTCAAAGCCTTGCCCATTACTGACACTTAGCCTGCCGTTGTTCAATTGACCCAGAGTAGCTAAACTCACCCTTTCTGGTTTTGATGCAGGATGAAGTCCACATGGCCTCCTGTCGTACTCCATGGGGGGTGGCTCAGCTCATCTTCCTGACCTCATCCTCCACCCCTCCTCTTCACCCCATTCAGCCCTGCCTGGTCACAGCAACCCTTCTGGCTCTTCCTCAAGCAGTGCAAGCTTGTTCCAACTACAGGCCCCTTGCACTCACTGTCTGCTCCCCTCGGAATCCTCATGCCCAGGTCTTTGCATGACCGTCTCCCTCACTTAATTCAGGTAACTGCTTAAATGTCACCTCTCCAGAAAGCTCTTCCTCATAGAAACGGCATACCCTCTTTTCTCTCTACTTAAAATTGTTCGTTGCTTTTAAAATTGTTTATTATAGCTTTCATAAGCACATGCCATATATTTATTTATTTTCTGTCCCTTCATGGGAAGGTATGTATGTTCCCTGAGGGGAGGGGTCATCTATCTTCCCTGTCACACTATCTTCAGTCTCTTCAGCCTCTAGAATGGTGCCTGGCCCAGGAGGGATCACTGAACATGTGTAAAGGAAGGGTTTTTATGATGTTGACTCCTGGCTAGTTTTGTCACTTGGGGACGTAATTAAGAGATTTAACTTGACTGGCATTTCAATTGTAAGGTAACCGTATTTTCTAGACGTTCCCATAAGAATAGGAGGAATCATCTTCCAAATCTCTGCCTATTTTTATTCCTGTTTCTGCCTATCTTTCTGACTCTGTCTCTCGTGTTCTTGCCCAATCAAAGTCACATACACATACACACATACATCTACTCAGAACAACTTTATTAGATCATTAGTCGAGGTGATGGAAAGTTGACGCTCTTTGATTTTGTTCTTCATGTGTTGTAGATTTCAAATAAATTAAGTTAGTCCCAAGAAAACAAAGTATGAATTTTGCAACTTTCTGAGAATTATTGGAACCAGGTCTTCAACACGAGATACGAGTCTATAAATATTCTCAATACTTAAAGCGGTAATTACATTTTGGTGCCGATCTGTACATAAATGTTTTCATATTTCCACCACATGCATATTGGAGTGTACATATTTTTCTTTTTTCTTTCTTTCTTTTTTTTTTTTTAAGAAAAGCACATAAAATACAAATCTTTCTACTTCAAAGTGGCAGGAGAGGAGTTAGAGTTCTAAATATTCTCTGATTTGGAATGGTGTTCCACTAGCATGAAAACCAACATTCATCAAAGTGGCTTGCTTCAATCAGGTTGTACCACTGAGATATAAATTATAAATCATATCTTCTGTTTTACATGAGAAATGGGAGCTCTGAGGTGGATCGTGCTCAAACAGATGGACTTGAGGTGGTTTCATGTCTTCTGCTGCTTATGTTTTGCTTCTAATGTCATTTTCAAAGATCCCATCGTTAACTTCAGAGGCACACGGGCAAGGGTCTTTCAACAACTAAATATGGGTTTTGGCAAAGGTTCCAGTGGCCAACAAGGCAGGGTGGCCTGGGTGGCCGGGGAGGCATAAATGGACCAGAGGAGGGGGCACTGGGGGAGGGGACCAAGCAGGGGACAGAGAAGGGACATACCCCATGCCAGTTCCATTGCCTTAGCTAGAGAATTCCAGGGAAGGAATATAGCCTGACTTATAGGTCCAGCTTCTTCTGTCATCCATTGTTAATGACAGGCTTCAGCTTCCCAGCCATTCGGTGCCTAGAATATGACAAGGCTGGACCAGATTGGACTGATAGTCTGTGTTTCCACTGCAGGAATTGTTAATTGTTGAAATTCTGTTTGGTAAGAAGTTCTGGGGAGCTGGGGGAACACATAAGCACAGATTGGGTGGCTTAGCACCACGGAAGTTTATTCTTTCACTGTTCTGGAGACTGGAAGTCCAAATTCAAGATGGCAGCAAGGTCAGGTTCATTCTGAAGGCTTTAGGAGAGAGTCCTTCCTTGTCTCTTTCGTCTTCTGGTGGTCCCGGATATTCGCGCCAACCGCTGCCTCTGTCTCCACGTGGCCTTCTCTGTGTGTGTCTCTCCCCTTCTTCTAAGGACACCAGTCATAGGATTTAGAATGCATCCTTAATCTTGAGGTCCTTAACTGATGACATCTTGAAGTCCCTGTTTCCAAATAAGGTCAGCATTCTGAGGTTGTGGGGGATATGAATTTGGGAGGGGGGGACAGTATCCAACACACAACACTCCTGTAGGCTTCTGTTGCTCTGGCTTTCTTGCCTTCTCCTTTCGACTCTTTGAAGCTCCCCTGGATCCAGCATCAGTCTAAAGTGTTAATTCATGGCACAGCAGATCACCTAGGGACTGGTCACCTGCTCCAGCTTGCTGAGCTTATGTGCACAAAGATAGAACAAGGGGAGAGTGGGGATGAGCCCAGTGAGGACCGAAGAGACTCCAGACATAGACAGAGGGAAGAGGATGATTCGGGGGAGGATTCTGGGAAGACTGGGCCCCAGTGGTGGGTGTGTACACGAACACCCCCGAGTGTATGTGCACCTATCGCTGGCCGGGGAGTATGCAGAGAATAACCTCTGATTGTGACCAAAGTGGATGCCTTTGCCATGTGGCTGGGCAAAGAGTGCTTCCCGACACCTAAACATCTCCTCAGGTTGTTTCTCTGCCTGGAATGTTCTTTCACTTTCTCTTAAGCCATATTCTCCCTCCATCCAGGCTTCCTGCCATTCTCTTCACGACTGTTCATGCTAAGGCTCTCTTCCCCATCCTTCTTCTGCTCTGCACTGCAGGAGAGGGGGAGAGAAGGAGACAGCCAGAGAGCCAAATACTATTTCCTTTTGTTCTCACCGACGATGATAGGGCCTAACCAATTTGACTTTGGAGATCTCTGTTAAACAGAGCAGGATAAAGATGAGGTTTCCTGGGGCGCCTGGGTGGCTCAGTTGGTTAAGCGACTGCCTTCGGCTCAGGTTATGATCCTGGAGACCCGGGATCGAGCCCCACATCGGGCTCTCTGCTCGGCGGGAGGCCTGCTTCTCCCTCTCTCAGTCCCTCTGCTTGTGTTTCCTCTCTGGCTGTGTTTCTCTCTGTCAAATAAATAAATAAAATCGTTAAAAAAAATTAAAAGATGTGGTTTCCTCCTGATGCTGCAGAGACATGGACCAGGTCTCTGTCTTCTCTGTCCTCCCACAGCTCCCTGGGTGGCCTCTGCCAGAGCCACTGCTGACGTGACTCTAGCGTGGTGACTTTCCACACCTGAGTCTCTCCCTAGCTGTAACCTCCCAGCGGGCGGGAACTGTGTTGGGGGCAGTCATCAGTGCAGACCGCAAACATGGCAATTCTTATTCCTGGCTGTCTGTAAAGCCAGGCATGGGCAATGACATGTGAGTAGAAGTGATGTATGTCCCCTCCAGGAGTAGCATGACTTACTAGGTCCTTTTCCCACTGCAGCTGAAATGTGGAGCACCTGCCTAGTCTCGGTCTCAGGGACTTGGAGGAGCAGCGCCCCCTAGTGACCGGTGACGGACATGCAGCATGAATGAGCGGTCAACTCACTACTCTAGGTTTCTGAGATTGCTAGCATGTTTGTTTTTGCAGCCTGATCCAGCCTTTCCTGACGGGTAGCCAAGACTTCGTCACTTGTTTGGCTCCTGAATTCAGTATGGTGCCTGAATTCTATCTTAATAATTATTTGCTAAACTAAAAATGAGTGAAGACAGACTCCCTCACCTTTGAAAGGAGCAGATATCATGTAAGTCGACTGAGTAGGAAGCAAGTAAGGGTGAACAAAGATGGAATTAAGGGTAGCTTGGAGACAGAAGTAGATGGTCTAGTTACCACACAGGAACGCTGGTGCCTGTTCAACTCAGTTCCATTGGCAGGCTTAGAATTTACAATATCACTTTTAGGATATTGACTTTAGCAGTGCCTTGGTAGTTAAAAAAAAAAAAAAAAAAAAAAAAAAGCCAGACAGAGAGAATGAATACTTGACAACTGAGATAAAACGAGGCCGAGGGATCAGCAGGTAGTGTGTATCGTATTTTTTCCCTATTTCTCCTTTCTTATGGCTTGAAGTGCTAATTTATCTGCTGCCCGCTGCTCCCATCCATTCACACATTCTTCCAGTCACTTGGCCCATAGATATTGGGGCGCGCCAGCTCCTGGGTTAGGTACAGGGTGGATATGACATGATCTAGTCCCAAGAAACTCACAAGTGCCTAGGGAGACAGACTAACGTGAGTGTTGTCACTCCCACATCCCAGGTCCTTGGAGAGAATGCACCAGCACCTGCATGAAGTAACCACGCATTTTGCTCAAGTCCTCAGTACTTTCATTCCTAGTCCTCCAAAGTCCCTTAAGTTGCTTCCCCATCCTTGGCCAACATGGTAGGTCTTAGACGGAGGAAAGACCAGTCTTATTGTCCCCATTTGTGATATAAGGAAACAAGCATGTGAGGGGAGGGATCGTGGTGGTTTAAGACATTCAACCAGACTCAGTACCAGAGCTGGCATGAAAACTTTGTGGTCAGAGGTTTCTAGAATCGGAGGAGACCAACCTTCTCATTTCAAGGCAAAGAAACCAGTCTGGTGCAGACTGATGACTTCTTCAAGGTCATTTGGTGAATCATTGTCAACGTCAAGCCTCAAATTTAATCCTCCAGGTCTGCAAAGTTCCAGGATGTGCCTTTGTCCAAATCCCATAGACTTTTAAAAAACAAAACAAAACAAAACAAAAAACAGGTTCGAGCTGACTAGCAAAAAGCTCTTTGTGTTGATTGTTTTTGCTTCAAATCAAAACCAATTAAATACAAGAGTCAGAAACACCAGGCAGAAAAGTGCCTTCTCAAGACATCCCGAGACCCTCCTTGGTCTGACAGGCATGGAGAACACAGACGTGAGCTCTGGCCCACATGCCGAGTGGACATCTTGCAACCCGGCATGTCAGTTGCACACGATCAATACTGTGGGTGTTCGTGCAAGCATCTCTGAACGCCAGAAGTCGGGGAGCAGGTGGGTAACTTTGCAGTGGGGGAGGGGCAAAGCAGGCCAACCAGGTATCTGTTACTGTTACTCGGAGAGAGATGGAAGAGGAATCAGCAGGCCCTTTTCAAAGCTGAAAACAGCCTGCACGGGCGGTTCCGCGGATGGCCAGCCAGCTGGGCGACAGGAGTTTCTTCCATTGTGGTTGACCAAACCAGAAAACTTCTCTGGGCGCCTTGTGTTAATAGGTTGTTAATGATTGATGCAGAGGCCTTTTAAGTCACCAAATGAAAGGCAGAAACAGGGCCCGGCTTGGGAGCTGATGACTACACCAGCACTTGTTCCGTGCAAAGGCGGAATTTTAAAACATTTATGTTGGCTGAGCTCGAGTTGGGCTACACAACAGCCCGTTGAAGGAATGAAACGATCTTGTCTTGTGTTCGCCTTCCTTTGTTCTTTCACTCAGACATTAAAAATACAGCAGGCTAAAAGGAGAAAATAAATTTCAAAGATCCTGCTGGATGTCAGGCTCAAAGAAGAGGCGAGATGTGGAGTGAGTTTGCTAAACAGATAAAGCAAAGCGGGTAGGAGACGAGCGGGCGGTAGGTTCTTTGGACCCAGCGACTTCACTCTGTCTTGGCTCCTCGCAGCCCCCTTGGGGGATTTCCTGTGCATGAGCCTGCCTCACTGCTACCCCTCATCCAGGGGATTTTAAAGAGTGTCTAGAAAGGGCTCTAGCGAAGTAGACATTCTCTGTGCTCTTGGCTCAGCTAAGCTTAGAATGTCCCAAAGTAGTGTGGCTTAGGTACTTAAAAACAATAACTGTGTCTGTTGATAAAGAAGACGAATCCAGAAGAGCATTTTCTGTAAGGCACAAGTATGCACTCTCTGGGTGTTGTATGTGCTCACTAATGGAACACACCCAAGTCACTCCCACTTGTATCAATGAACAGAACATGAGTTTGGACACATTGTAGTCAAAGGATCAGGTGATTTTCTTGGAAGTCTTCCCATTGCAAATCAGATTTTCTCTTGCTTTGATAATAGCTAATAAGAATGGCGACTGTATAATTTATCCAATGTGGATGTCTTTAGGGATGAAAATGGGCAACGGGCATAAGTTGGAATTGTCCCGGGAAACTAGGATGTATGCTCCCCTGCCGATAACCACAGTACATGTGTGCAAAGTGCTAGGTGCCTGATTTTACGCCAGTCCTTCTCTGCCCTTCTCTCCCTGCCCTGTGCTCCAGCTAGTGGACCTCTATGCACAGCATCTCTGGGCTTCATTGCCTCCTGGCTCCCACCACTGGGAAGACTCGTGGGAGATCACAGGGCTGGAGGCGTGAGAAGTCAGAGTATTTCTTCCTGCTACCTCCCCCCACTGCTGTAGCTTTTCTGGTAGCCGCTTCCCCCTTTCATGGCTCAGCTCCCGCTGGGCTGGTCCTCCTCCAAGCCCCAGCCCTCTCCGGCCTCTGGTAGCCCAGTTCCTCTCCTTGCCTCTTCAAGCACCAGTGGATAGAATCAGCTGTTCAGAACTGCTAGGTCTCCAGGTGCCTCCGTATCTCTCCTTGGTTTGCACCTGCCCACCCCTCTGTGAGTAGGCTCCAGCGTTGCTCGTTAGTGGGTTCTCCTTAGAACGTGCAGAAGGGAATTCTGTCTCTTGCCAGAATCCAGATGGAGGCAACTGCTTGCTAGGAGTCAGTGCTCTTGGGCACATCATCTCTTGAAGTCCTGATGGCCATCAGCAAGGTAGTACCTGTTGTTATCCCTGTTTCATAGATGTGCAGATTGAGGAGAGAGACGTTAAGTCATCTTTTAAGATGTACATGTAGGGGTCGGGTCTCACCTGAGTGATGGGACTCTCAAGACAGTGAGGTGGGTCTTGTTCAGACTGGTAGTTCGGGGGCCTCTGAACATATCCCAGAATAGCCAAATAGCTCCAGCAGGTGGGTGCAGACCCTGCAGGGCAGAGAAGAGACCCAGAGGCACATAAAACTCACGCTGGCTTCTATAGACAGATAAAGCATTGACTGCCCACACTTTTCTCTTTCCCAGCCTTTGCTTTAATACCGTAGAGCAGTGAGGCCCCCAGACCTGTCGCATCAGGATCTCCTGTTTAAAATGCTGAACCCAGGGCCCCAGCCCACACCTGCTGACTGAGATGACCTCAGTCTACTGCAGGTGACCCGTATCTCAACAGGCCCCCTGGGGGATGCCCTGGGCTCTGGGCTCCTGCAGCTTCCTGCCTGAGGCCTGGCCCTGTCTGCCTCTCCCAGCGACTTGAAAATTTCCAAATTCTTTCTTTGTCTAATGGGATTGATGACATGACAAGCCCAGGTCCCCTGCCTTCCTGCTTCCCCTGTGGGCCCCTCTCTATTTGTGCAGCTGTTAAAATCCCTGGTGTAGTTGTTCATGAATATTTCAGGGCCTCTCACAAATCCTGAGCCTGATTAGCGAGGCACAGAGGAAGGAGCCCAGAACTGCCTGACCTCAGCCCTATTGCTAATAGAACTAGTTATTCATTCATCAAATCCCAGTGGGACCACCCCTGGGCCCCCGAATCCAGAAAGCACAGGCCCTGGTAAACGTGGAACCCATGGCTGACGGGGATCGTGGTTGCGACGACCTTCTCCATGCTGAGAAGTTTCTATAGGAGATGTTCCCAATACTGTACTTTAAGTGGGGTTCTACTCCATGGTGATAGGGAACAGAAGCTAACTAAAACAAGGGAGAAACCAAAGACATTTATTAGAAGGTGTATCAGTCAGGGTTTAGTCCAAGAAACGACGAGTAGAAGATATATATTGAGTTTTATCACAAGGAATTGGCTTATATGCCGGTGGGGCTGGCTAGGCACGGTCTGCGCCTGAGGGCCAGGTTGTTGGGAAGGCAGGCTGACATTCTGAGGCATGGACTGTAGCTGTGTCCACGGGCAGAATTTCTTCTCTTTCTGGAAAGCCTCCATTCTTTAAAGCCTTTCACCTGATTGGGTCAGGCCCACCCAGATTATCTGGAATAAGCTATCTTCCTTAAAGTCAACTGATTAGGGGCTTTAATCACATCTACAGAAAACCTTCACTGTGACATCTAGATTAAATTAAATGCCTGGAGACTATAGGCTTGTCAAGTTAACACATGCAATGGACCATCATGAAGTAGCCCCAAAAGTCAAGGAAAAACCACACTGAAAGGACCAGGGACTGTTCTGAAAGTCCAAGTAATAGGAGCCCATGGGATGCTTGTTCTGGGAGCGCTATTTAGGGAGAATAGTTCCAATCAGTTTTAATGTCATGTCATTTCTGTTTCAAGAGATAATTCCTGAGTTTATAGAATGCCTTCAATTCGATTCAAAACTCACAGGGTTTTCTTCCTGCTCCCTCATTTCCATATCTGACCCTGAGAACACTGGGTCCCAAAGATATTGATACATTACTCATTCACCCCAGCCTACAATACACACACAGTAGGTTCAGAATTACTACATTGTACCCTTACCCACAGAAAGCCCTCCAAATGTCCTTGAAGATTTCTTCATTCTCTTGGATCCCAGACTACATCCAGCTATAGATAGATGGTCAGAATACCGTGTTCCAAAGTTGCTGGAATTGCTTTTTGTGTTCATGTGTGCTTGTGGTATCTCTGTGATATACACTCAATGTATCCATTTCTGTTTGAGCTCAAAGTTAGGATTTGCTTTCTAGACACTTCTTTTTTTTTTTTTTAAGATTTTATTTATTTTTTTGACAGAGAGATCACAAGTAGGCAGAGAGGCAGGCAGAGAGAGAGGAGGAAGCAGGCTCCCTGCTGAGCAGAGAGCCCGATGTGGGCCTCGATCCCAGGACCCTGAGATCATGACCTGAGCCACCCAGGCACCCTTTCTAGACCCTTCTAAACGTATTTTGTTCTTTTAAAACACTCACAAGTTTCAAGCATTGGAGCCTTTTTGTGAAGAGGATCTATAACGGCAAGTCTCCACGCCATCTCCTTCCTTCCCCCTTTCTCAGCCCCACCTGCCATGGGAAGACATTTTCATTCATTTCTGGTTTATCTTTCCCGGGTTTCTTTTTAGAAAAAGACACAAATACTATATATGTTCCTCTTTCCTCATGTTTGTTACACGAAAGCATGTTATATATAGCTGAACATTTTAAAAAAATACAGTAAAAAATACATCACATAACTTACCTTTGAACCATCTTCAGTGCTCAGTGCTGTCAAGCACGTTCACATTGTGGTGCGACGGTGCTCACGAACCTTCTATCCTGCCAAACTGAAACTCTATAACCATTAAACAACAGCTTGACTCCCCACTCTCTCCAGCCCCTGGCAACCGCTGTTCTTAGAGTTTCTATAAATTTGCCTGCTTTAGGTTGTGGAATCACACAGCATCTCTCTTCTTATGACTGGCTTATTTCACTTAGCCTGGCGTCCTCAAGGTCCTCGCTTTGTGACTTAATATTTGCTGGAAGTCACTCCATATGCGTTTTTGTGGTTGTCTAATACTCTGTTCTATGATTCCATTATACTTTATTCCACCAGTCTTCTACCAATGGGCATTAAGATTGTTTTCAACATTTTACTCTAACAAAAAATGTCGCAGTGAATAACCTCTTCCATATGTGATTTTTATTTGTGGAAGTGAGTTTTCTGGGTAAATTCCAGTTTGTGGGGTGGCCGGGACAGAGGGTGGAGGCATACACAATTTTGTTAGGAACTGCCAAATCCCCTCCCTCGGACGCATGCCTTCTAGCACACCCTCCAGCCATCTGTGAATATGCTTGTTTCCCTGCAGCATCTCCAGCAAAGTGTGTTGATAAGTTTTTGGGTTTTTGCCGACGTGAAGGGTGAGAGACCGTGTCTAAGGTCTGATTCTAATTAGCATTTCTATTATGTTAAGCTCAATTGAGCATTTTTCCACGTGTCTAAAGATCATTTGTGCACCTTTGGTTGTGAGTAACAAAATAGATTTACCCATTTGGGGATGTTTCTTCTTCTCCCTCAACTTTTAGAGTGGAGACTGTACTCTGGGAAACCACACTTGCTCTAAAGAAGGGAACCATTTAGTGCTGTTATATTGCTGTTATTTATTTTTTTTCTGTCCAACATCCAAGTTTTCCTTTCTTAAAGCACCATAATCTTCCTTTTTGGGAAGGGTCCCATTGTGTGGAGGCTGTAACGGCTGAGTCCGCCTTCCAACACCCAGACCGTGATGGTGGCAGTCACAAGCAGCCAGGCACAGCTCCCTGGACTCTGAAGCGCGAGCAGGTGGCTGTAACTCGTGCAGGTCATTTGTCACAAGTAGCAGTGGTGCTAGCCGATCCATCAGCTCGCCTATGATTTTGCAGCCCAGCTCTCCTGAGATTGCTGGGTTCCGGCTGGTTCCGAGCCTGCTGTCTGTGGCTCTGGCTGGGGCTTCCCTAACCTTCTGGGAAACTAGCAGTTTCTGCTTCTGTTCCTAACCTTCAGTAATCCAGAATCATTCCTTCATCTGATGATAATTATTGAGCTCCTACTAATGTATTGTTCCAGGCATGAACAATACAGCTGTGAATAAAACAGAAATGTCCCGTCTTCTTGGAGCTTACTTCCGGTTCAGGAGACAGATCATGTGGGAGAGAAATAAGGAAGATAGATGGAACACAGGGAGGGGGGAGAGTGTGTTGGAGAAAAAGGAAAGAAAAAGGAAGCTGAGAATAGGGACAGGGAGAGGGGGTTTGCAGCCGTTTTAACTGAAGTGGGGAAGCCTGCACAAAGAACTGACAGTTGGATGAAGACTTGTAGGAGCTAAGAATACAAACCATGCAAAACACCTGGGAGAGAAGCTTCCAGGCTTGTGAACAAAAGACGCCCTGGTGCTGAGGCAACAGCGTGGGACATATCGGAGGGTATCAGTGTGTATAGAGATGGGTGAGCCAGGGGAGAGGGATGTCCAGGAGGTGGGGGGCAGGGGGTGGGGCCGCTTGTGCAGGTCACTGACATCATTGTCAAGACTTGGGATTTTTCCTCTGAGGAAGATGGGAGTCATGGAATGTCTTGAGCAGAGGGGTGGCATTATCAGACTTCTTTAAGAGGACCCCTCTGGCTCTAGACTGTAGAGCAGACTAGAAGAAACAAGGTGGGCAGGCAGGAATATCAGTGAGAAGACAGGAATTATGCACTTTAGAGCCGGGTGATGATAGAAGGCAGATACCATTAAAAAGAGGTTGAAGTTTCTCCCCGTCCCACCTGACATTGTGTGATATGGTCTCCGTGGTACAGATGTATGCTTGGGGAATTGCCATAATATGAAATGCAGATTTAAATTTCCTGCTGCAGACTAGAAGTCCTACTGAGTTCCAAGGTCAAGAGATCCCCATGAGTGGTTGGCCTTCAGGCTCTCAACTGTGCTTACAGTAACCAGTCGAGTGGAACTGTTATTATAATGGTACAGAGAAAGAAGCAGAGACTTTGGGCTCTAATGGGGGAATCCAACCAAAGGAAAAAGAAAAATAAATGAAAAAAATGGCCAGTTGTCCTAAAAGCCACAAGAAAGAATACAATGAAGCTGGAATTGAGGAATTGAGAGAGACAGAAAACCTGAGGTCTGAATTGGAAAGAAAGAGGAGTCAGCTAAGCGAAGGAGGCAGTGGGAACAGCATGTACAAAGGACCTGGGGCAGGTATGTGTGGCTGAGCCAAAGAAACCGAGGGAAGGGGCTCGGATCTTCCTCTAAGCAGCAAGCTCTGTTCATCCTCAATTTCACATGCATATGCACGTGTGGTGTCAGCTCTAGTTCAGCTGTTTTGTTTTTGGGGTAGAACATGGAGCCATTTCTTAATTGCTCTATATTTAGCTTTGTTTAAAAATCTATAATTTAAAAACCACTGAGGGCTGGGCTGGTAATTCAGCTTCCACGGTCCATTTACTCTTTGGCCTTGGCTGCTGTGAAAGCCCACCAAGGTGACGGCGTGCGCCAGTCACGATGGAAGCGTCTGTTAGTGGGACATCTGCTCCCCCAGAGCTGGCCTGGGTCTAGTTGCCAAACCCCAGAGCTAATCCCAAGGCCTCTTGTTTGAGTTTCCTACGGGGGGGGGGTGGGGTGGGGCAGGAACAGCAGAACAGCTGGGGCCCAGCGGCAGGAGGCGGCGAACAGCCTCACGGGCCCTGGGTCATTTCAAGCCTGGGCCATGCCATTCAGCAACAACGTCACTTCCCCTCTTGGGGCCTCTGCTTGCTCACCTGTCAAATGGATTGGGTGGAATAAGAGTCTCTAGATTTGGAGGCATTCTTAGTTACTGTTTGTGGGGGTGTCAGTTGGCGTACCTTCTCAAAGCGTCATGTCACAATATCACAATTTTATTTTTACTCAATTTTTAAAAAAATATTTTATTTATTTTATTAATAAAATAAATATTTTATTAATAAAAAATATTTTATTTAATTAATAAAATAAATATATTATTTAATTAATAAAATAAATATTTTGTTTATTTGAGACAGAGAGAGAGTACAAGCAGGGAGGAGAGGCAGAGGGAGAGGGAGAAGCAGGCTCCCCGCTGAACAGGGTGCCCAATGTGGGGCTCGACCCCAGGACCCCGAGATCATGACCTGAGCCAAAGGCAGATGCTCAAGCAACTGAGCCACTCAGGCGCCCCGACAATATTGTAATTTTAAAGTCACATTCTCTGATGCAGCAGTTCTAGCTCTAGGAATCTTTCTTCCAGAGGCACTCACACTTGCACAGGGAAGCATGTGCAAAGATACTCACTTTAGCACCAAGTGTGATTGGATGCGACCTAAATGCCCATCAGTACGCAACTGGTTATATAAATTGCAATGCGTCCACACGAAGGAATATTATGAAGCCTTTGGAAAGAACAGGACAGATTTCTAGGTAGATAAGGTACGATACCGAACATACAGTTACGTCAAATGGCAAATGTTGTGTGCATTTGCATTTTATTTTATTTTATTTTTTTGGTTATTGCATTTGCATTTTTAAAAAAATATATAATATGCTTGTAGAGGAATATGGCATCTCTAGAAAGAGACACAAGGGGTCTGGTAACAGCAGTTGTCCTGGGATCCCACAGGACTGAATGGAAGGGAGGTTTCCCTTTCACAATATATTCCCTTGGTATCATGGGAGATTTTCCCCACAGGTGTGATTGAATCAATAAATTAAATTAAATTAAATTCTAGAATATTTTAAATGCTTGCAGAACCAGCTAGGCACCCTCACTGATGGAAATGGGCTGAGGATAAGTCATCAGGGAGCAGTGGGGATATTGGTGAACTAGAGTGCTCAAGTCTACCCAGGACAGCTGTCACTCCGCCATCTCAATGGGGACCGTGGCCAATGAAGGGGGTGGGGGATCAGTGTGGCCAGACCTGACTTCTCAAGAGAAACAGAAATTCACATGTTAATGTGAACTCTTTTGAGGCAAAAATATTTGCAACTGAGTTACACTGTTATAAAACCAGGCAAAACGCTGCGGGTCCAAAAAGTCTGGGGCTTGCATCCAGTTTGTGACTGCTGTATTAGGTGACTCGCAAGTGTCCTTTCAACTTCACGCGTCCTGTGCCTGCGACACTTTCAGCCACTGCACACATGTCTCTACGGACGGTCGGCCCGACCCGTAGGACCCAGTGACATCTCCACGCCAGCTGCTCCCATAAATGGGAAAAGCTCTGGGCTTTGGTAAGCATGGGATGCTTTGCCCGAGGCATTAAGCCTTGTTTTTCTTATCTATGAAGTGGGACAACCACCATCCTGCTCTACCCCCAGTGGTTGTGAAAATCACAGAGCCGAGTGTAAGGGTGCTTTGAAAAATGATGGCGCAGGGACACAGGGGCCAGGCCTCCTGGTGAATTTCCTTCCTGCCCTGTGCTCCTGCGGTCTTGGGGGAGTTCGCATTCCTCCAGAGAAAATTCAGGGAATCCGACGTCACACACACCCAGACCCTGACAGGACCCCAGGAAATTCGCAGACCCTCAGTGGATGGTGAGACACATATCCCCGTGTTTCAGGACGCATCCTTCAGACACCCTAGAACAGAAAGGCTGTGTAATCAAGAACTGGGCTTGAGCCCAGAAAGAAGTTATTTTCTACCACCTGTGAAATGACTTGACACTAAAAAAAAGTTCAAATCAGAGAGATAAGGAAAACTTGTGCGGCATGAGAAAAATTTCTCAGTGAATCCCACCCTTTGCCACCAGTATCAGTACACTTTTATTGTCTACATTTATGCAGCAGTGGGTAAATAAGAGACTCCTTCAGTGAGGCTGAGGTTCCGAGCTCTGCAAGAAAGATGTGAGAATTGAACGGGCAATAAATAATGTATTAAAAAGCAATTATTTATCTCCTTCCCGCTAATGGCAAGTAGCTGCCTGTTTCCCTTTGAATGACTGTTTCCTTAGACTCGAGCTCTCAAATAATAATAGTAACCTTCCCACGTAAGAAGACTGATTCCGGTGGAGGCTTGGCGGGGTTCACAGAGGCGGCGAAGCCCTCAGAAGGGTAATGCCGGTCAGCACGGAGCAGGGAGGTGATTATCTATTCACACACGACTCCCCTGAACAATCCGGGAAGAGAAGCCTCAAAGACACATTTGAAAGGTGATGTGAAGGAGGAAACAAACGATCAGCCGTGTCTCCCCAATTACGGGACTGGTGCAAGTCTGAAGATGGAGAGAGCTCTTTGTATGAAACACTGGTTTGCAAATCCACACCTGAGCCTTCAGAGCCACCCCCTCGCCCCCAGGCTGCTGGATTGAGATGCGTTCTGCCTGCAGCAGGAGCTTGAGGGGGAACTGATGCTATTCTCACACCAGTAATGAATTCACAGCCCGGCATCTGAGAGCTTCTCATTTCCCTTGCCTGTCTCTCTTCACCTCCTGTCCAGCCAGCCTCGGGAGGATCAGAGCCGGAGCTGCTGTCTGTTGAGTGCCGGGCTCTGGGAGCTTGCAGGCATTCCCTCTTTCCGACCTCACACCAGCCAAACCAGTGAGGAAATGGAGATGCTTATTCAGAAACAAAAAGAGACAACTCCAGGATTTGAACTGAGGACAGGCTATGGCCAACACCCAAATTCTTCCCGCCGAGAAAACCTTCTGGGGCTTCGAATTATTTAAGGGAGTCCTCAACCTTGGCATTCAAAGTCTCAACCCACCCGTCCCGTCTTATATCTATCGGCAACTCCATTCCAGCCTTCCCACTCAACCATTTCTAGAATGTTCCTTCAAGCACCTTGCAAATGCCCTTTACCTGGGAGCCTCTGCCCTCGTCCCTCCTCTCTTATCTTGCTCATGGTCTGTCACAGCTGCTGTGTCCTCTCTGTGGGAACTCCGCCTGGTACTGTGGTTTACCATGCTTCTGTCTAAGCCATCGCCTCTACCCCTCCGGACTTCACAGAACTTACCCGCAACAATAAGCCGTTTTTCCTCTAGTCTTTGTTCAGCTACTACACTCGGCCTAGAGGAAATGGCTGGGTTCTAGATGAACTCTTTTTTTATTTATTTTTTATTTTTTATTTTTTAAGATTTTTATTTATTTGACAGAGAGAATCACAGCCAGAGAGGAAACACAAGCAGGGGGAGTGAGAGAGGGAGAAGCAGGCTTCCTGCTGAGCAGGGAGCCTGATGTGGGACTCGATCCAGGGTCTCTGGGATCATGACCTGAGCTGAAGGCAGTCGTTTAACTAAGTGAGCCACCCAGGTGGCTAGATGAACTAGATGAACTCTTGACAGACTTTGTGGTGGTCGGCAGGTAAGGCAATGCTTCCTGGTCTCACTTTTCCCATTTTGATGGAGCTAAGGATCCTTGCCCTTCTTTTTTTTTTTTTTTTTTTTTTAAGATTTTATTTATTTGACAGAGAGAAACACAGCCAGAGAGGGCACACAAGCAGCAGGAGGGAGAGAGGGAGAAGCAGGCTTCCCGCCGAGCAGGGAGCCCCATGTGGGGCTTGATCCCAGGACTCCGAGATCATGACCCAAGCCGAAGGCCGAGGCTTAACCACACTGGGCCACCCAGGCGCTCCGGATCATTGCCCTTCTAACAGAGCTCTTGGTGGGAAGTGGGGGGGGGCAGCAGACAATGAAACAAAGAATTGCAAACAGTGTTTTAGACTCATAGGAGAAGTTGTGTTATAAATATTTACATACCCTGAATGTTCCTCCCTCACATCTTGCCCTTCAAATGTTCCCAGAGAGAGGATGTAGGAGAGAAGTAGGCTCCTAATTTTTATAGATGGGAAAACGGAAACCTATAAAGGCAGAGAAACTGACTTAAGGAAGATACAAAAATAGAAGCAGAACCCCAGGAGTGTCTTTAACATCCTCACTTCTTGTTTTTTCATTTGATTACAGGGTCTCATTAATAACCCTTCTGTTCTCACTCTCAGAGAAACAGTAATTTTAATAATTCAAACCAAGCACACTTTTAGTGAGAAGCTACTTTGCTCCATAAGGAGATTCAAAGGTGTGGACTCGCTGAGGGAACCTCAGTTTATTAGTTCCTGCTCAACAAATGGAGGCACAGTCTGAAAGTAGGGAGGAGGCAGGAGGGACCAGTGGTTTGGCCCGTGGGCCACCTGTCCCTTCGTCCTGTTACATCCTTGATGCAGCTGGGCAAGAGTGGGGACGTTGGTTACTTGCTCTTTGTCACCATTTCTTTATTTGTTTAAGAGCACCTCTGAAGTCTTGGTCCTCATAAAGCACACAGACAAACAAACAAAGCCTAGCATCAGTAATGGGTCCATAAACCCTGCTCTTCATTTGCCCGACAAATCTTTGCTAAGTGCCCACAGTATATCATGCATTGTTTTAGGCACTGGGCACCCAGCAGTGATCAAAACAAAATCCCCGCCCTCATGGGGCTTCTAGTCACATAGGGAGACAGGCAATAAACACATAAATGGCTAGAAACACTCTTAAGTAATTTGGCTAGCTTTTTTTAATAACTGGCATTTTATAGATTATGATATTTTTCATTTGATTTTATTGGCAGAGAATGTGAACACTTATTGGGTCATTGATTTTAAATTTCTACATGACTTGGCTTCTAAAAATCCCAATTTTATTGTCAATGTCTCATTGCCGATCACTCAATGGAAAGCAAGGGCCCAGAGACAGTTCTGCCGTAGCCTGGAACTCAACCAGCTGGGGTTTTAGATGCTAAATCGTAGAAACTCAGGGTTTGCTTAAATTAGGGCTGGCAAACTCAAATGTTTGCTGAGGTCAGGGGAGTTACATAAAAAAATGCAGCTAGCCAGACCTGGGACAGGGCGGTCACTGTCACATGGGGAAGTGACCCAGTATGACCAGATTTTTGGTATTTTTCAAGACCAGAGCAATCCAGAATTTTTGTATAAAATTTCCTGATTCTTGTTTACTTTTTAAAAAATATTTTATTTATTTATTTTACGGAGAGAAACAAGGCTAGAGAGGGAACATAAGCAGGGGCAGTGAGAAAGGGAGAAGCAGGCTTCCCACCCAGCAGGGAGCCTGGTGCAGACGTTTAATGACTGAGCCACCCAGGCGCCCTTTTATTTTTTTCACTTTTAAGATGAAACCATTGAACCGGACCAAGTATGGATGAAGCTAAACTCTTCTGGAGGCCAAGTTCAGCCCGAGAACCACCGTGTGCGAAATTCCTTGGTTTATTATCATTGGGCACAACTTTCAAATTTGTGTGAAGCTGTCCTGCCTTTGAAAGACCCTGCAGTTTTCTCCCATTGTCTATCTCCTCTCCTGACGTCATCGTGACAGCAGGCCTGTGGGCAGGTTTTGCGTGGGGAACCGTGGCCTGACTAGAGAGCCTTGTAAGCTTGGGTATTGCATCCGTCCCATTGCTCCGAAGCAAGCCTGCTCTTCGTGGGCCTTGGAGCCCCTCAGAGCCCAGGGAAAATAACCAACCAGTAATCACTAACTCTTTGTACTTTCCATCTTTCTGGTTTGCTTTCCTTGCATATTAATGTGTCCCTCCGTAGAACACTTAAATCCAAAGGGAGCGTGTGTACAGCTGAGCTGGGCTCCAGTCCCCACCACTGGTGAGTGACTGGCAGAGAATGTGGGGCCAGCCCTACATGGGAGTGGAAGTGAGTCTTTATTCCTCTGTTCTCGGAGCCAACGGAGGCAGCTTGGAATCATAACAAGCTTTTCAGGGCTTTGGGCTCTGGCCTTCACCAAACGGAATTCAGAGGGCATGAGTTTACATTTTCGGTGCCTGTATTTCAAAGAAGCCCTTCAAATAAACTCGCAGATCTCCACCACCTTCTAAGGTCGAGGCTCTGCAAGTTGAGAGTCCCTCGGGAGCACCTGTAGGGTCTGGGAACACAGGTTTCTGCCTCCCCAACCCCCTCCAGATTTGGGTTCAGAAGGCCTAGGATGGGACCCCAAGAAACTCGTGTTTCTGGCAAGTTCCGTGGGTGATGTTGGGGCCGCTCATCCAGGACCACACTGCACTGTTTTAAGGAATTGGCAAACAGGTTTATTCCTTCCTTCATTCCTTCCTTCCCTCTTTCCCTCCCTCCCTCCCTCCTTCCCTTCTTCCTTCCCTTCTTCCTTCCCTTCCTCCTTCCTTCCTTCCTTCCCTCCTTCCTTCCTTCCTTCCTTCCTCCCTCCCTCCTTCCCTCCCTCCCTCTCTTTCTTTAAGATTTTATTTATTTGAGCAAGAGAGAGCATGGATGGGGGAGGGGCAAAGGGAGAGGGAGAAGCAGGCTCCCCTAGGAACAGAGATCCCAACGCGGGACTTGATCCCAGGATCCTGAAATCATGCCCTGAGCCAAAGGCAGATGCTTCACTGACTAAGCCACCCAGGTGCCCCAGCAAACAGGTTTCTAAAAAGTCAGGAATGCATGCTTTTAAAATATGGGTTGCTTGGAATGATAGCTAGAAGCTCCCAGTCTGGTGGAAACCAAATCAGGACATCTGGCTTCCAACCCTGACCCTGCATTACCAACTCTGTGGTCTTAGGTAAGACACTTGCCTTCTCTGAATCTCAGTCTCCCTGCCCTGCCCCTCATCCCACTGGAAGCTGAGAATAGTAATTGCAGCCTTCCTGCATGAACAGGAATGTGGGGAGATGCCAGTGACCTCAGGCTTGCATGTGCTCAAGACCTCGAATGCAGGCACGAGAGACTCCTTCTGTTGAGGCCATAGGCCCTCGTGGGCTGGGGTTCCAGTCCATTCGTGTGTGGGTCCTCTACTGGCAGACTTTTAAGGTGAAAGATCCTCAGAATTTGAGATCATAATGATCATTTTCGTGACCAGTGAATCCTTACTGAGAAAAAAAAGAACTACTCTGACTTTCTCAGTCTCCAAGGACCCCTCCCAGCCTGAGAAATGGGTTCACTGAAGTAGGCAAAGCTCTCAGAATAATGACAACTTGGGGCGCCTGGGTGGCTCAGTTGATTAGGTGACTGCCTTCGGCTCAGGTCATGATCCCGGAGACCCGGGATCGAGTCCCACATCGGGCTCCCTGCTCCACGGGAAACCTGCTTCTCCCTCTCTCACTCCCTCTGCTTGTGTTCCCTCTCTGGTTGTGTTTCTCTCTGTCAAATAAATAAAAAATCTTAAAAAAAAAAATAATGACAACTCATAGGTGGTCTTAACAGACCGGACTCCTGCCTATGTGGGGTGGGGGGTTGGTTGAAACATTCTGTTCAAAAAAGATTGTTGACTTGAAAAATAATTCAGCATCAACGGAGAGCTTAATAAGGCAATAAGCAGCTATTAACTCATGGAGAACACCAAGAGGTCTCTTCAAAATGGCTAAGATTTGATACACTGAGCATGTCTTGGGCCTTCTTCTCTAGCACTGTGGACAGAAATTCTCCCATAATCAGCTCTTGATTTCTTTCTTGATGATAAACAGACATTTCTTTTCCCTGTTGGCTCAGCCCACATCCATGCTGGGCAAAACTAGAAAGAATATTTTTTCTTACATTTCCAGGCTCTTTTGCAATTTCAAACCCTAAGACAGGGCTGAGTTGGCAGTTGGGCATCTGGCAATCTTACCAGGGGCTGCAAAGGGTAACAGTAGAAATGAAGGTAGCAACCGCGGGCCATGAGATCAGTTGACTGTCCCACTTCCTGCGCCCCAGCCCCAGGATCTTCCCAAGCCCATCTATGGCCTAACTGGCCCATTGATTCCAGTGTTCTATGTGCCTAATACAGGCCACATAGAAAAAAAATATATATATCTATAGTGAGATTGGTTGTAAGTGTACTACTCTCCCTCAATTCTCAGCTGTGGAGTGGGTAATGCCATTACAGCATAGGGGAAAGAATGTGAAACGATCCCTGCTTTGTGTTCTGCCACCAACAATTCCACATTGACATGTCAGCTGTTGCTTTACGCAAACTTAGCAGTGTGACATTGTGTGTTCGGAGAGAGCCCAGGCGTTCCCCAGCATCTGGATGGAAGTTGAGGTGGAAAGAACTGGCCTGGAATCCTGAAACTGTGGCATGTCCCAGTCAGAAGAACATTCGGAGACCACCCGGTCCAACTTCCTTATTTACAGATGGGGAACCGAGGTCCCAAAATGAGGAAGGATGTGTCCAAGTTCACTTGGGTTTTGGTGAAAGGATTATAGAACTAAAAGTCAGAGCTGGGAGGGCTTCCGGGTCATCCAGCCAGTCCTCCCCTTTCAGTGGGTACCCACCAGGTCCTGGACTGACCCTCTGCTGTTGGGATGCTTCCTGAGATGGGACACTGACTGTTATCAGGGACATCTCATTTCCTCTTCCGATAGCTAGCTGGAAGCATTGGAAAATCACTATTTTATTTGTCTTCCTGTGGTTTCCCAGTTCTGTCCTAGGGGATACATGAATAAATCTCAATCTTTCCTTTAATTGCCAGTCTGGTGGATATTTGAGGCCATCTATCATGTTTTCTATAAATCTCTTTTCCTGCCCTAGGACGAGCGTCCCTTAGGCCTCCTGAGATTCATTGTCCTTTTCTCTCACCACCCAATTGTTCTGCTCGTATTTATCTGCATCCCTCTTGAAAGTATGATGCATCAAATTGAATGCAACCTTCCTGTGGTCTAATTAACAATTATGTCCTTTGTTCTAAAGACTTCACATCTATTAGGTCATTGTAAGATCACATTGACTGCTTTCCAGAATAAATCATTTAGGGTTCTTTGCTTTTAAGTGAGGACAATTCCATTCTAAGCAGCTTAATAAGAATGGGAGCTTAATGGTTCATGTAAACACAGAATCAGAGCTGAACTTCAGGTATGGATGGATCCAGGGGCTCAGGCAACATTCACCTGAGATAAGGATCTCTGTAAATATGGTTGGCTCCTTGCCAGGCAAGATAAATGCCAGCCATGCTGTCCTCATCCCTTGGGGCTGCTGTAACAATATACCACAGACCGAGGAGTTTTACAAACAACAGAAATTCATTTCTCACTGTTTTGGAGTTGGGAAGTCTGGGAGTACCCGCATGTTAGGACAAGCACTGTTTTCCAGGTTGCAGACTTCTCATTGTGTCCTCACGTGGTTGAAGGGAACTTTCAAGAGCATCTTTTATAGGAAACTACTCCTGTTCATGAAGCCTCCACCCACATTTCTTGAGTACTTCCCAAAGGCCCCACCTCGTAATACCGCCATCTATGAGTGTTAGGGGTCTAATGGATGAATTCTTGGAGAACACATTCAGACCACATCCAGAGGCCTGATTCCCATGTATTGGGAATAAAAGAGAGCAGGCCTCTGGATACATTTGGTAGGGCCGCTGTAACGAGGTACAACACTCTGAGAGGCTCAAACAAACAGAAATGGATGGTTTCGTGGTTCCAGAGACTAGAAGAAGTCTGATATCAAAATGTGCTAGGATTGGTCCTGGAGAAAAGTTTTTCTTCTATCATTCTAGGTTCTTTTGGCTGGTCTATTCATTAAATTGATATAAAAGAAAGTAACAAGAAAAAAATTAATGCAATTACTTATTTATGGGAGCCCCAGAAGAACAGGAGCCCTCTAGGCGTCAGTGAGGCTAGTATTGCCATCCTGAGCTGAGGAGAAAGGGGTAGAGGTCTGGGCTTCAAAGAGGAGAAGGACAATTGACAGGAAGATGGGATGAGTAAACGTGTGGTAAACAAATGTCTGCCATGCCGCAAAGAGACCACCGGACAAGAGAGGTATTTGGGGTCTGGGCCTTTCCAGGCTTTCCCATGGCTGACCACACTTAGCCTATATGCTCTGCAGTTATCTCTGGTGATAGTCTCCTTCTGGACCAGGCCCTTGAGTAAAATCTTTTAAGCAATTAATGAGGGTGGGGGATAGAGGGGGTTTAGAGGGGTGGGGGGAGGGGCAAGGAGTGGGAGGCAGTGGGGGGTGGTAAAAGCTCTTGCTTAGTCTTGTTGATTGTGATCGACTTCGACTCACAGAAATCCACATGCCAATGTGACACATGCTGGGAAGGCTCATTCTGAACCCCTTCTGTTCCTTCTGAGAGCTGTGAAGAAGAATCCGTTCCAGGTTCTCATAGATCTTCTGGGGCTTTGTTGGCAACCTCTGGTGTGCCTCGACTTATAGAAGCATCATCGTCATGTCTTCCTTTAGGGCACTCTCTATGTGTGCACCTGTTTGTGTCCAAATGTCCTCTTCTAATAAGGATAGCAGCCATATTGAATTAGGGGTCAGCCTTCCTTCAGTATGACGTCATAACTAATCACACCTGCAGCAACCCTGGGCCCAAGTAAGGGCACATTCTGAGGAGTCTTGGGAGTTAGGGCTTCAACATATGATTTTGGGGTTGCGGGGGAGGACATGGTTTTACCCTCAGCAGCCTCTTCCATGACAGTATGACACAGGACTCTCAAGGCTGCAATTCATGGATTTCACACCCATCCCTGAACCAGTTCATCGCTGCAATGGCAGGATGGAGAAAGTCTTTCCCTAGAGCCAGTGGTGAAGCCAACACAACCCAAACCATGGGGACTGAGAGCTGGGGAGGGGAGCCGCTCGAGGACAGTGATGGTGCACTTAGGAGAAGCAAGAATGGACGCCAGGCTTGCAAAACCAGTGGGTCTTGACTGCACGAGGGAAACCGAGCAATCCAGAAGCCAGGCCCAGGGCCTGGGCCACAGCTAAGGCTACAGAAACAGACAACTTAAAGGATGGGCTTGACTTGATTCCATTAAAAGAAATGGTTTGTGTGTGTCATGAGTCAAAAAGGGTAGCGGAGCTGCCAGATGGGTTTTGGTTTGTAGAAGTCATCTTGCAAAGGACGCTGGCTCTTGGTAGTTCTGTGTCTTGCATTCGTTTCTTTTCATATGGGAAGATTAAAACAATAGCTTCTGGTGATCATCTCACATATTATTGATTAAAATCCTTGCCCGAAGACCTTCCATCTCACTTTTCAGCCTGGCGTGATTTACTTTTCTTTTTACTCCCTGTAACATATGATTAATGCTGATCTCTGGAGTCCTGGCGAGATGAAGCTGGGTGTCAGGTATGATTTGTCAGCTTGGAAGTATAGATTATTTTATGTTTCTCGAACTTTGTGGCCAAGGGAACACAGCTCTTGATTGTTAAATCCATCCACACTTTCCCCTGGGCTATGAAATGCCAGAAACATTAAATAGCCCACTTAATGCATAACCTCATTCTGTATGCTTGACTATTTTGTTTTTAATTTTTCTTCCCTTTCCCGGCTGCTCACATGAAATGGGATCAAAGAAAAAAATTATCCTCACTGGATTTTGTTAAAATATTAATAGGTTAGGGTTGACTGGCTAAATTGAATATCTTTGCTGATCTCACTTGCATGTTTAACTTGTGCTTAGGAAAATATGTTTCCTAGGTGATAACCTTTTATGTACCAGCCTGACTTCATTGAAATGCATAGAGATAAAAATATGTCACGCTCAGCAGCCATACTATTCTTGTGTGGCTCTGTGATTATTCAGATGGTAATTGACCCCACCTGTAGACAGCTCCTATTCTGTAGTCAATCATTTCATTTGATGTTAAAATATGTGAAAGTACAATTATATAATTTACATTACAAATCATGCTGAATGCCAGGGGTCTCTGAACCGCTGACAAATGCAAAGGAACCGGGGGTTGGGGGAGAGAACCCCTGCTCAGTAAATGAAGTGAATTACACCGGGCGAAGGGTTCAACTTTTCTTATTTGTGTCCACAACAAGAGCTTTTGTACATGTGTCATTGAAAGAGTAGCTATGGCCTTCTCTCTGCCCCATAAATGGCAGCCTTTTAGATGCCTTTCTAAGGATGTCTCCCCCTCTTCAGGCAGAGACTCGCTTCTCCCATTAGGGAAAGAAATGAGTGCTTGTCCAGGCCTGGAGGGAGAGTGGATTTATTGAAAGGAAGAAGAAGTCAGGTCTGGGAGGTTACGGTGGATCCTTGCTGCGGAACCCAGCCCAGGCACGAGTGGCAGGCTTGTCAGTGAGGCTTGCGTGTTTCCAAAGCCCAGATCTTGGCCATCAAACTTGACACTTGGATTAATATTATTGCACTGGTCGTGGTCATTATTTACCACATATTTAGTGCGTGCCCAGCACCAGGTTAAATATTTCAGATATGTTATCTAAGTAACCCTCACAACACAGCCCCGTGAGTGGGCCTGCTGTCTGTCGGTACCCTTTCCCAATGAAGAGAATGGGCGCCGTATTTACACGGCTCGCCCAGGGCCATTGAGTTAGCTGGTGGAAGAGCAGGGGGAGGCCAAGCGAGGTACCATGCTGCTCTCCTGGATCAGGCATCAGATGCCTCCGGTGACCACGCAGGACTGATAAGGGGCCCCGGACATGGTCTCTAACTCAGCGTGGCTTAGGCGAGAGCCGGTGAGGCCCGGTGGTAGTGGGGATCCTTAGTGAGGGCGGTCCAAGGAGGGAACTCACCAACCACAGAGTTTCCAGTGAACGCGGACTATCCACTGATGGAAACCAGAGGGCCGCCTGAGGTGCTGCTCCAAGGGTTGCTGACGAGCTAGGCTTTGAGAACTCTCGTAGACCAGGGGAGACAGCATAGCTGTTTCTCCTGTGCGTGCATAATACTTGCTGCATCGGTGTCCCCCAAAGCCAGACTCTCGCTCTGTCTTCTGCCACATTCCAGAGCAGCTGGGCTCTGCAGTCTCGGGAAGGGAGAGTGGGGGGCGGGAGGCCCGGGGAGGGTCTGGCTTCCAGAGTGGGTGTTGTACTAGTCCAGGTACATAAAAGAAAAGGCCTCACTCCCCACCCCTCACAAAGTGATTTTGGCCTCCTAGAGCTGGGTTGGTTTCTGATGTGGACACCTGATCCTTGAAATGTGCTGGGAATCCTGCCCTTTTGGCTGAGAACCACGGGTTTGCTCCCAGAGACTCTTCCCCAGTGTGAGCTAGCTTCTCAGTGACACCCCCCAGCTGTCCTCAGGAAGACTGCAGTTCCGAGCCTGTCACTCAGAGGTGCCCATCATAAGACAGTCACCTTCATGATTTTTATTTCCCATCCTTCTATACTTTTAATCACTGACAAGAATTGTGAAAAGCACAGAGTCTGCAAATACCTGGGTTCAAATCCCTGCCCTGTCGTTTGATCCAGGATAAGTTAACCTCTGTTTGCCCCGGTTTCCTCATTTGTAGGGTCATGAACTAGTCCCTGCCTTATACAGTCTCAAGAAATAAGAGTTAAAATGCAAAGCACTTGGAACAGTGCCTGATAAATAGGAAGAGTACATGGGAAGCATTAAACTAATTAGCCTTTTTTTCTTAAATAAGGATTGTCTTTTTCACTCAATTGTATAGGCCACCTAAATTTATTTCCTTTTTTTTTTTTTTTTAAAGATTTTCTTTCTTTATTTATTTAACAGAGAGAGAGAGATCACAAGTAGGCGGACAGTCAATCAGAGAGAGAAGGAAGCAGGCTCCCTGCCCAGCAGAGAGCCCGATGCGGGCCTTGATCCCAGGACCCTGAGATCATGACCCGAGCCGAAGGCAGAGGCTTTAACCCACTGAGCCACCCAGGTGCCCTTTTTTTTTTTTTTTTTTTTACAGTAGGCTCCACACCTAGCATGTAGCCCAAAGTGGACTTGAAATCAGGATGCTGAGGTCAAGATCTGATCTGAGATTAGAGTTGGTTGCTAAACGCACTGAGCCACCCAGGTGTCCTTTATTTCTGATCATCTTAAAAAGAAAACCCATGTGGGGCGCCTGGGTGGCTCAGTCAAGTGTCTGCCTTTGGCTCAGGTCATGATCCCAGGGTCCTGGGATCTAGCGCCACATCCTGCTCCCTACTGGGCGAGAAGCCTGCTTCTCCCTCTCCCACTCCCCCTGCCGGTGTTGCCTCTCTGGCTGACTGTCTCTCTGTCAAATAAATAAAATCTTAAAACAAACAAACAAAAAACACCATGTAACTGCTAAATATTATTTTAAAATGTGTCCGGACTCCCAGTGGACTCGGCATTGCACTCAGGGGAGCTTCCCCCCTCCAAAAAAAGAGTCCAGTTCAATCCCCTTGGTCTGGCCTTCAAAATCCACCCCCCAAGTGGTCCCCCACTCACCTTTGCCCATTGTCTCCCCCTGACAACTCACCACACACCTTGTGCTCTGTTGACTGGTGTATTTAACAAACACAAAGTTGTTTCATTATTTTGTCCAGAGGCAGTAGAGCCTAACGTTAAGTACCCAGGTCTGGGGTTGAATGCCTCGGGTTTGAACTTCAGCTCTGCACCATCTTGGTTGAGTGACTTCAGCTTTCTCATTTGTAAAATGGGGACAATAATAGAATCTACCTCATTAGAGAGATTAAAAGCATTAAATGAATTAATGCGTGGAAGTATTTGGAAGTGGGCTAAACCAGTCTCTGGTATTTTGGTCACATTTGTATGTTAAATAAAAGCCCTTAAGCCTGCGGAATGGCCCAAAGAATGAAGCAGCAACTTCCCTGGCCCGGCTCTGGGAAAGCTCTTTGAGGAGCTCCAAGGCCCTTTCTCCCCCGCTGGAGGCGACTCAACAGAGAGTCAGAGACTGGGGAAACTAGCTGATCTGGGAATGAGCCGGCCATTCCTCCTTTCAATCAGAAATCCCGGCAACAGAAATCGCCCCTCTGTGAATGAGCCAGACACTCCGGCCAGGGAAAATTTCCCAGGCACTTTCCGGAGACTCATTTTGAAAGTGAATTGAGACGTTATCTTTAATTAAAGTGGCAATCTGCCCCCCCCCCCCCCGTGAGTTTCCCATCCCTAGATGCTCAAGTGATGGCTTCTGTTTTGTCCCCTCCCTGCCTTCTCTGCCTCCTTTTAATTTCAAGCCCATCAGCAGGCCAGTTTACTAAATTGGTTTTAATGGAAATTTAGCCAGCATGAATAATAATGAAATGTAAAATTATTCCTTAGCTAATGAACAGCCGGCGGCTTTGGGGTTAATCGTTTGCTCCTGGTGTCAGCTTATTTATATTGAGATAGAATTGTAATAGGATTCCAAACTAAAACTGTTTCATCTTCTTGATCATCGCTTACCTTAGGGTTTATTCTTTATCATTAGCCATTGTTCAGTAATCGCTCCCACTCCGGACTTACTTGTGAATTAATTAATTACCTCACTAAACTTGAGTGGTATTTCCTTTAAAGGATAGAAAACTTATTTTACCTTGGCCTTCTGCTTTTATTCCAAAGGTCGCCATATGCACAGAACTATCTTCTTCACTGATCTTGACACCAACTGGTCATCTTGATCAGTGGGGAACCAAAGGGCTCTCAGGGCCTATGGCTGTCCCCACAGATTCCCTCAGCTGCCTCCTGACAGAGGACTAAAGGATAGATAGCAGAGGGACCGTCCATTTCTAGAAACTAATTTTTCTTCCCTAGGATTCAGGGTTTCCATTTAAAAAGGTGTGGGGTTAGATCACTAGAGCAATGCTTTTTAAACCTGTGGAGGTTGTTCAGGAGTTATTGCTGAGAGACACTGATGGACCAGGGATTGGCTACTCATTTGGGGAAGAACTAATTATCCAAGCAGTTCTTTCTTTTTCAGATAGGTTTCCTGATTTGAATTTTTGTTTGGGAAAACAAACAAACAAAAAAACCAAAAAAGCAAGAGGTGAGGGTTACGTTACTAAAAAAAAAAAAAAAAGAGTTTAGTCTATGGTCCAGATTCATAGTTCCCAAATTTGGCTACATCAAAAATCACAAAGGTAACAATTTCTTGGATATAACACCAAGAGTGCAGGCAGCAGCAGAAAAAAAAAAAGGGACTATTAAACATAAAAGCATTTTTGCATTAAAAGACGCTACCATCCTGCAGGCATCCCTTGGAATGGGACAGCAATCATACGTCTAATAAGGGATTCATAACCAGAAGTTATAAAGATCTCCCACAACTCAACAACAGAAAGCCAAGTAACCAATTCAAAACTGTGCAAAGGATTTGAATGGCTATTTCTCTGAAGAAGATACACAAACCCCAAATAAGCACATGGAAAGATGCGCCACACCCCTCCTCATGGGGGAAGTGCAAATCAAACCCCCAGTGAGATACCACTGCACCCACTCACGTCAGGATAGTGATAGACACTGAATGACAAAACACATGGAAAATACTTAGCACAGTGACACATTGAATCAATTATTAAGCTGTCAGTGAGTTCACCTGACACATATTGATTGCCTGCTTTATGCCAATAAGACGCTCAGTGCTAATGCTCTGGCTTGTAGGGACCACGCCATACCAGGGAGCTTGCAAGAGGCCTTCGGGGAGGGAGGAGGTAAAATGGTAAGAAAAAATGAAAATGTTTAAAAGCAGGTTCAAGTTTGATGACAGGTATTTATATTGGGATGTTTTTAAATTTTTTTAAAGATTTTATTTATTTATTTGACAGAGAGAAACACAGCGAGCGAGGGAACACAAGCAGGGGGAGTGAGAGAGGTTCAAGCAGGCTTCCCGCCGAGCAGGCAGCCCGATGCGGGGCTCGATCCTGGATCTCCGGGATCATGACCTGAGCTGAAGGCAGTCGCTTAACCAACTGAGCCACCCAGGCGCCCCTAATTTTTTTTTTTTTGTTTAGAAAGATGAAGATATTGAAGGGGGAAAAAAACCAACCCAAACTACCCTATTTCTTAGTTTTTAAGACTGTGTCTAATTCCTAAAACACCTGGAAGTGAATTGAGCACAGGCCACCTGGATTAGGCCTGCTTCTGTTAGAGTCATCTGGAATTCACTAGAAGGCCAACCCAAGGCACTTCACCTAGGATTTCGGTTGGGCTATCTGAGCGGGAGTCAGGACCAGCCCTCAGCCAAGCTGCTAAACATTACTGGCTGTAATGTCAGGACCTGAAGGGGTCCTTGGCATCTGGTTCACCCATTTCATTCTGTGGCTAGGGAAAGTGTGGCCCAGAATTGTCTCATGATATTCTAATTGCTCATCTATCTTTGTATCATACCCTGCCGAGCACCTCTGCCCTGCTGTTCTCAGCTGACCTCCCCTCCAGTCCTTGTGAAACTTCCTTTTCCTTAATCCTATTCCTTTTAACTGTTATAAAGGATTAAAGAAGGCAATTTGGGTGATAAAAACAAACTTTATTTAACACATCATGAAATGGGCAGTCTCTACTCCGAAGAGTTGAGTGAAACGCCAAATGGGGCAGAAAGCAGAAAGTATGTATAAAATAAGGAATAAGGAACCGGGAAGAGAAGACAGGACGTGAACGAGGAACAAGGAAGGTACGTGTAGAGCCCAGGGCTGGTTTGGTGTCTGGGGGTGGGCTGACTGGATATACCGGGTTTGTAGCCAAGTGGAACATTTCCAGGGACATGAAAGTTAATCTAAGTCTCAGTCTGCTGATGTGCTACGCGGGCAGAAGGAACTCCGTCTTGGGCCTGGAGGTTTTGCTCAACATAACCGTTTTGCCCATTCTGAGTCCCATGCAAGGGTCAACTGTGCCCTCGGTAGGGTCATTGTAGATTGGTTGGAAGTGCTTTCTCAGGCTGGCACCTGCGATTTCCTCAGGCAGCCCCTGCCCTTTCCCACAATGCACTGTGGCATGGCCAACCCCTCTGTCTGTTAAGAGCTGGGGAATGTGGGGCGCCTGGGTGGCTCAGTTGGTTGGGCGACTGCCTTTGGCTCGGGTCATGGTCCTGGAGATCTGGGATCGAGTCCCAGCTTGGCGGGAGGCCTGCTTCTCCCTCTCGAACTCCCCCTGCTTGTGTTCCCTCTCTCGCTGTGTTTCTCTCTGTCAAAATAAAAATGAAATCTTAAAAAAAAAAAAAAAAAAGAGCTGGGGAATGGAAGGGCTCAGAGATTCCTGAGTACCTGCTGACCTAACTCACCAGACACCCAGCGTCGTCTACCAGGCTTTTCACAAACGGTGGAGTTCCTAAGCCCTTCCCTTAGAAACACTGATCCAGTGGATGCCGTGTAGAAACTGAGATTCGCACATCTGACCCAGCACTCAGGTGGTTTTAGACGTGGTCTAGCTAAGTCAACATATCCGGCCTTTCCCATCCTCCTAAAATAAGAAAATTGAGCCACAAAGGTAAGAAAGAAGTAATATTTTCAAGTGTGTAAAAATTGTTCTAGGACCCACCTACCATTCAAAAAAATCATGTATTCTTCTTCTCGAAAGCTTGGAGGAAGACTATAGCAGGCTAATCATTTCTTTGTCGCTCACAACCTTGACAGCTGGATGGCTCTTTCTCTTGTCCCTCCTTTGGGACAAGCGTTGTCATTTTCCCTTGGCAACGACTTCCCAGTCACCCCACCCGTGAGTCCTCTTATAAAAACACCCCCATGCCAGTTCACTGGGAGGAGTAACAACGTGCCTGGGAACAAATCTCTCCTAAATTTATAAAAGAAAAACATCAGCTCTAAATATATCATCCATGATGAGCCTTCTATTTTTGATCTATTGTTGTGTGGCTTGATATGCGGGAGCTATTTGTGTGCTCAGCTTTGCTGAAATTAGACTGCAGATATTAAAAGCAATTAATGTTCCTCTCTTTAGTTTTATTTATTTATTTCCAAGTTTCACAAAGCAATTACTTAAGAGGCCTTCAGAAGAAATCCCGAGAATCATTTTCAATCAGCAGAATGAAAATGTCGCCTTTTGTGATTTGGCAAATAAACGACGTGTAGAAATAACTCCCTTATATGCCGCTGTGTACTATTCATTAAGAGCTAATTGCTGTGGTCTCTAAATGAAATATGGCAAACTGTGCCACTTCCGTGCCGGTTTGTTTAAAATCTGCAAAGCTTTATTATTAACATTATTTAATTATGAGAATGTCAGCCATGGAGAATTCCAAACCCACACTTTCCCTTCATCATTAGCAACAGGGCAAAAATGAAACACTTTCAACAATGAAGGGTTCATATTTCAAGCTTATACAGTAGCTGCTAAAAGGCTATACTCAGAAAATCAATTTTATTAAAGTCCTCCGAGCACTAAAGGGACTTGCATGCAACTAAGCAATTTTAAAAACATGTCCAGGAGCCGCGACTTTTTGATTCATGTTTTTAGCGGGATTATTTTGGACTGTTTTCAATATTGTCTCCTTGCAGTGGGGTCAGGAGTGATTTGGGGCAGAGGCAAGCAAGGCAAAAGGGACATGTTCTCACAATTTCTCTCTGTTTCAGTTTCCATCAGACAGGGGGACCTCCGGACCAGGCAATCTAGAAGAGAGAGACAATGGGCAAGATCGGAATTAGGGAAGGAAGGGCAGGGAGCGAAGGGGGACAACATCTTTCTGACTTCCTTTTCTTTTCTTTCTTTTTTCATTTTCAACTCAGGAAAATAATAGCTCACTATGGATCTCAGTCACAGCTTTACCAGCTTGGACTTTGAAGCCCCCACCCCCTCACCCCAGATCTCTTCAGCTAGGCAAGTTCCACTGACCCTTCCAGAATCCTGTTGCTCAAATCTCTTCCTTGGCAGTTCATTTACTGCCTTCCTAGAGTCGTCAATGCTACTGACTTTTACCTCTGAACTCTCCTCTTGGTGATTTGTGTGTCTTGTCTCCTCAGAAAGGTCTTGGGTGTTTGAAGAGCAGAGACCACGGATCCCTAGACTTAGAACCAGGAAGCCAACCACCTCTTTCCCTGAATAAGCACTTCCATCTTTAATCACTATTTGCCTAGTTGCCCATGGCTCTTCTCCCTGAATTTTTTTTTTGCAAAACCTTTGGTAAGATGTGTCTTCGGTCACCCGAGTGTTCAGAAGAGTGCTCGGCACACGACAGGTGCTCAGACTATGTTAGCTGAGTCTGTTGGGTTCACAGTCAATACCTCCATCTCTGTGGCTCCCACGTAACGTGGCCCGGGGCTTTTGTTTTAGTAGGTACGCAGCGATTTCTTTCTGGTTTATTATTTAAGTGTTTTAATATCGTGTAGTATTTCAGTAGTATTGTTTTCAGACTATTTGGCAAGACAACATGGGAGCCCTAGTTAGACAGTCTGGGTCTGAATCCTGATGCTGCCTATTTGCAGCTGTGTTATCTCCCCTCGGGGGATTATTGGTGACTCTAAGGCAAGACCTGGGTCTTCTGCTTCCCGGCTTCTCTCCTGGTTTCATATAGGAGTAAAGGACCATCACATAGGTCTTCATTTGGAGAGGGATTTCATTCTGTATGCCTTGGGTGACCTTGGGCTTCTCCTCTAACCCTTCTTGTAGGCTTTGGTTGTCTTATGTGTAAAATGTGCACGATAATGTGTCTTCCATAGGGCTGTTCTGAAGATTAGAGGGGATGATACAGGTGCAGCATTAGTGCTGGGTTGGGTACATAACAAGCTCTATAAATGGAGGCTTCTGATGACACCAACAAGCACGCCGTGGCTATCGTGTGATTTGGGGTGGGCCGGATACGGTGAAGGTTTCAGTGTGAAACTGTGGTGGAGAAGCCAGGATATTTGAGTCTGGTCCCAACTCTGGCTGTTGGCAAGGTCTTTCACATCTCACTTTTACCATCTTTGAAATGGGGACAGTCCCATTCACCTTGTTTGCACCACCTATTGTGAGGTTAACAGAAAAGACTAGATCTAAAAGGAATGGCTCTCTGCACAATTACTCAGCTTCTATCTAAAATACATATTTGTTGAGGGCTTGAGCCCTCAGTGGCACCTGCCACTCTGAAGACATGGACTATGATCTAAGTCCTGTCCTCCAGGATAAGGTAAATCTAGCCTTACCCTAAAAATGAACTTAACAGTTCTTGGGCACTTATGATGAGTTGGCCCTAATTCCTGGCCCATTGCTGCTTAACTCATTTATTCCTCATAACAAACCACTGTGACAATATTATTTCCACTTCTCTTACAGGTGAGGACATTGAAGCTCAGAGAGGGAAGGTGGTCAGCCCAAGGTCACACAGCAAGTAAGTAGGGGAGTGAGATTTAAACCCAGGCAGTCTAGCTCTTTACTACTCTCAAGTTGTTTGTTCTTAGGTAAGCTGCTTCCCCTCTCTGGGTCTCTGGGTTCCCTTTCTCAAGATGAGTGAATAGTTTTCTCCCCACGCTCCTTGGATCCCAGAACACCTCAGGACAGAGGGAAGGAGTGGAAAGAGATTTCAGCAGGAAAGCTGGGCGAAGGTCAAAGGGAGAAGGGCTCTATTTTAATAAAAATAGAAAAATATTTTAAGTTGTCAAGCTGTTAACATTTTCAAACATAGCTACCTTCCTTGTGTAGATGTTTATGAAGATCCTCCTCTGTCCAAGGTCAGATAAAAATCTCCTTATCATCTGGTCTATTTTCTTGCTTTGCTCTAGTTTTACGTTCATGTCTTTAATTGGACTGGAATTTATTTGAGCACAGGAAGTGAGGTGAGGCTCTAACCTTGTATTTTCTAAATAGTTAATCAATTTCCTTGGCACAATTTCATTAAATCATTATTAATTTCCTAGCTTATTGGAAATACCTCCTTTATCAAACAAATGAATATGTAAATTTGAGTTTGTTTCTGAACTTTCTCTTCCTCTGTGGACGTCTGTCTACTTGTGTTACAATACCACAATGACTGTGGCTCGTTGATCAAAATAAATCCATATCCAATGTCTGCACATTAATAATCCTCAAAACAGAGAACTTCGGACGTGAGGTCAAAGACAACATGGACCCATTACCATTAGGACTTTGCATGCCTGGGCAGACTTCTGTCCAAATAGTGCGGAGGTGTATCAAGGCTCTGGAAACAATGTTTGCCAGTTAGTCATTTGACTCATTGTCCAAATGGTTGGTGGGAAGTCTTGGCAACCATCATGAAACATTTGTAAAAGATAAGGGTCAGGTGGAGTGCTAAGAATGTGGTGAGGTCTCCTGGTTTCCGAGAGCCCACAGAAGCATGTAGAGATAGCTTCCCGTGTTCACCCAGTGTCACCCCGAGCTACAGATTTGGGCTGAGGAAGTCACTTTGCTCTTGCTGCAAATCCACTTCAATGGAAAAGTCCTTTTAGTGCAGGAAAACGTCCAGCGAGAAATTTTCTGGACGTCTGCCTTACCCTCAGGGTTGTTGTTTCTTCATCCCAGAACAGGTATGCTCTGGGAAGCTTTGGAAGACGCTTGGAGTTTGGAGCCCGGAATTGTGATGCAAAGTTACTCAAAAGGTGAAGATCATTCACCTTTGAATGGTGAATGAATGACCTTCACCTTTTGAGTAACTTTGGACAAGTCTCTGATCTCCGTAATCCTCCGTTTCTTGCTCTGTAAAACGGAGGTCATTGTTCCTGCCGTCTTACACAGCTGGGATGATCCAGTAAGATGATGTGTGAGGAAACACAATATTTTGTAGCCTTTAAACAATTAAACAGTTGATAGTTATAAGCACCACAGCTGGACCGTGACTTTTTCTTTGAGATTTTGATTTATTTTTGAGAGAGAAGTAGACCATGCATGAAGAGTGGGGAGAGGGGCAGAGGGAGAGGGAGAGGCGACTCCCCATGGAGCGGGGAGCCCAAGCAGAGCTCCTTCCCAGGACCGCAGGATCATAACCTGAGCTCAAGGCAGAAGTTTAACTGACTGAGCCACCCAGGCGCCCCTGGACCATGATTCTTTATAGAGATGAGTTATTAAAGACCACGTATTTTTAATTTTGTTATTGATTTGGAAAGGAGGTAGATTGTTCAAAAGTCTCTACACCTTAAACAAGTCACAGGCTCCTCCAAACCCCAATAAAGGAGAACGAGCTGGAAGAGGCCATTCACTGGGCAGCTGGATGGTTAATTTCATTTGCATGGTAGGATTTTTTTTCTACAGAAAAGAGGGCACTAGAGACGCTGTACCTTATAGAAATGCTGTTTCTGGTTCTTTTTTTTTTTTTTTTTTTAGTGCTCGAGTAAAGTATTGGCCCTCGGTCAAATCTCCAGTGTAGGCCCACTGAAACGTAGTGCCTTGGGTCTTGCACTTCTGTGGAAATCCATGGTGGCCCTGAGTGGTCTTTTGGCCACACCAAGCCTCGATGTCACAGAGTTCACACTAAACTCCTCAAAGTAATTGTTTCCTCTCATTATCTTCACTTGTACTTTTCCCATTCTCTTTGAGCCCAGTCCAGTCAGGTTCATCTCCATCAAGAAAGGCCCTTTGAAGGTCTTATTAAAAGTTAAAGCCCATGGTCAAGTCTCAGACCTCATCTAACTCTATTCCTCCACAGGGTGTGACATAGTTGATTATTCTTTACTTTCAGGAAGCCCTTTTTTTCTTGGTCTCTAGGATTCCACACTTCCCGGATCTTACACTCTGTCAACGGAAATGCTTTCTACATTGGAGATCTTCCATTATCCCCTCAACTGTTAGACATTGCAACAATCTTGAACTCAGTTTCAGACTCCTTCCATCCTTCTCCCATCCATGCTCTTCCCCCTCTCTTTCCCTTCCATCCCCTCTCTGACTCATTCCCACTTCTCTTTGTTCATACACATGCCTTTGTTGATTTTGTCCTCTGGCTACTCAGCCAGTCTTATGGCTTTAAATCCCACCTCAAAATATATCTTTGGATGACCCCTCTTTCTTGAATTTCAGGTTCATATATCCGCTTGGGTATCTAAAGGCATCTCAAACTTAGCAAGTCCAAAACCAAATTCTTGAATCCATGACCCTTTAGTGGTCTTCCTGTAATTGCACCATCTCAGAAAAATACCTCTATTTCCCCAATCACTGAAGCCAAATTCCTGTTGACTCTACCTTCGATATATATCATAACTTCTACTCACCCTGTCTATGCTACCAACCTGGTCCAAGGCACCAGTATCTCTTGGGTGGATGACAGCGATGGCCTCCTATCTGGTCTCCTCTCTTCCGGTCTTGTCATACTCTTTATACCACTGGGAGTCTGAATGATTCTGTCAAAATCTGAATCTGATCCTGACATTCCTCGGCTGAAAACCCTCCAGTGGCTTCTCCTCTTACTTGGGGGAAAAGTCAAATTCTTACAGTGGCCTACAAGGCTGGGCGTGAGCTCCTTCATCCGTCTCCCATATAATCTCTCCCTCCCTCCCTCCCGCCTTCTGCTCCAGCCAGCTTCGCATTTTTGTTCTTCTTGTCTCAGGACTTTTGCACTTGCTGTTCTCACTGCCCAGGCTGCTGTTTCCTCAAGCACCAGCATGATGCACACACTTACCCATTTCTGGTCTCTATTCAGATGCCACCCAATCCATGAAGGCCCTCCCTGACCCCCACTGATACAATAACAAATCGACCCCCCTGCCTTTGCTATCCTTTCTGCCTTGTTTCATTTTTCTTTCTTGAGCTTATCACTACCCAATATCTATGTGTTTGTGTGGATACATAACAGGTGCTTGAAAATGTGTTTTGAATGGATGTGTGAACGAATCAAGGAGGCCTGGTAAAAGCAGATTCTTTTGAAAGTAGCATCTGTCCAATGGGCGTCTTCTCTCTGGGGTGGAAGGTCATCCCCCTCCCACCCTGGCTCCTAAGTCAATGGCGCCTCAAGCAGGATGACTTTTCTGTGCTCCCTGGGTCCCGCCAAGTGTTGTGGAGGGAATGCAGAGCAGTCCCCAAGCCTCAGAGGTCCAGATCCCAGTTATGCGCCTGGAGGGACAGAAAGGATTGGAGGTCTTGTTAGCTGGCCAGGCATTTGGACATAGGTCTTGCAAAGGAAGCCAAATGACTGCATAAGAGCCACCAAAAGCCAGCGGAGTAGGCTGCCATCATAAACGACTGAGTTTGCTGTCCTAGGTTTGTAGAGGATTTGTCTGGACTGAGTTCCTCTGGGGAAACAGTAAATGTGTGTCAGCAATTAACTCAAGTCGAAACCCTATCCTTACTATAGGGCACTCAGGCACTCCCTCGCTCGCTTGCTCAGAGGGTCATTGGGAGGGAAGCCCTCCTGGGGCTGGGGCAGGGATGGGGGTGGGAGAGGGCCCAGGGCACCAACCCCCTGCCCTTCTGGAGGGACCCCAGCCTGGGCAGCTCACTTGAGACTCAAGAGTACCCCTGAGCTAGAGCTCGGGAAAGACAGCCAAGCCACCCTGGGCCAGTTTTACGCTTTTAGTTCTAAGATAGCGATCGTGGGGGAAAATTCCCTGCATTTGTGGAATCATAAATTTTTTAAAGTCTCTTGGCTCCACTTTTAAATTTAGTGCCTGAATAAAATGTTGGCTCGAGCTCCATATTCGATTATTAAAAATCATACTCAGGCCTGGGAGACGAGTATTTACACATCTGCTTGCTCATCTGAAGCCCCACATATCAAAATGTGGCTCACATCACAGTGCGGTTTCATGGGAAGGGAGGCGCTCGGGAAGCCAGCGCCACGTTTGTTCAATGAGCGAGGCGGACTACAGAATCTTTAAGACTCTTTCTTGCTCTAACGTTCCTGAGTACTTGTGGCTACGCTTCTACCAAATCCATTGTTTGTTTTCTCCCTTGATTTTTAAAGAAATACGCGGATGCCCACAGGCGCGCCCGTGTGTGTGTGTGTGTGTGTGTGTGTGTGTGTGTGTGTGACTTGCTAAAGGAAAGATCTGGAAGGATACAGACCAGATTGGGAACAGTGGTTACCTCTTCCGAAGGAACCAGGATGAGAAGGGGTCAGGTCAGAGGAGACTTTAACCTTAGACGTTTATTATTCTTATACTTACACGTTTAAATTTTTTTCCTAAGAACATGTGGTGGCATATTAATTAATCAGTGTTAAACCAGCACGTGATTGTTGTAAATCATCCAGAAGCCAAATAAAAGCATAAAAATGAAAATAAAAATTTATCCTGTTTCTCCTACCCCAGAGAGGAAATTGTTGGTGTTTTGGCCCCTTTGCTGTTTTTTAAGAAACGTGTCTCGATTAACCAGGTCTGCTTACACAACATGTTTGTGTCCCGGTTACCAGGACATAGCTTTTAAAGATGGGAGAGAGGTCTGGTTTTGTTGCCAAAAGTGATGATATGTACATCCTTTCCCCCTAAATAAAAATCAACCATAAAATATTCTAAAGAGTGAGATGTGAAAAGTATCCATTCTGGCCCATTTAAGAAAACATCTGTGCTTTTTATTTTGGTGGATTATGGATCATCAGAGTTCCAGGCATGGTAAGTATTTACCCAAAGGAGGCAGAGGGGAGAAGTCACTACAGGAAAAGGAGGCATAGAAGCCATTGAGATAAGGACAAAGCTTCTAATGTTTTTTTTAAAGGAAGTTTAGTAAAAAGACAGCTGCCTCCCAATGGCTCCATTAGATCTACAAAAATGCCATAAAGACACCTGTGGTTCAGGAATGGCTAATGTAGCAAAATACATAGATTTCCTCAAAAAAACAACAACAACAAGAAAAGAAAACAAACCAAAAGAGCCCATAAACAGCTAATCCATATTTTGGAAATGGTTTTGCGTGCACACACGTTAAAAGCATCAAAATGGAAAAACAAAGAAGCCAAAAGGACACAGCAATGCCATTTCTGTTGAGAATGTGGGAAAGCAGCAGACTCCGTTCCCATTTTAGAATGAATGGTGATTCTGGGTTGAGAGGAGGAGAGAGACGGGCCCCAGAGTCAGGGACTTCATACTGAGTGGGAACTGACCAAGAAGAGTTCTCAGCCAGGTCCCCAGCTGGGCCTCCTAACACCCACAGGAAGCAAGCCCTGGGGTAGCATCGGGATGGTCACTCGGTCCCCGGCTCTACCTAGCCTGTAACTCTGGGTCTTTGGGAGCCAAGTTCTCATTCGAGGAGCCTCCCAGTTGACGTGCGAGTGCTGGGTAACAGGAGAAGTACGGAAGGGCTCTGCGGTGGGGGAGTGGGGAACCATATCTTAAAGGCAGTATCTCTGTTTCTTTGCTTTAAGCATTGAATCTGTCATTTTAATTGTCTCCATAGCAACTCTACCCTCATAAACATAATTTCTCTGCTGGAAAAGCTGGGTCACAAATGAGAAAGACCTGATTCAAACATTAACCTCTTCATCCTGAAAACGGATTCATCAAGGCTCAGGGTGAGCAGGAATGTCAAGGGTATCTAGTTCAACCTACACCTGATGCTTGAATCTCCTCCATGACATCCTGTTAGACATTTCCCTCTTACACGCCCACAGGGGAGGGGAACTCATTACCTCCTCACAACCCAGAGTCTCAGTAACTTTTCCTCCTACTGACTTAAAATCCAGCTCTAAAAATTCTTCATCCAATGGTCTGTGTTATGGGGTCTCCTTGACAACAGGTTGTCATGTCTCCCTGGAGTCCCCGTCTGTGTTTCTTCAACTATTCCTCACATGTGTGTTTCTAGGTCCCTTTTCTGCGAGCTCACTGCCCCACTCCTTGCTCACCCCAACTGCCTCTACTCTGCCTTAGTGGAGAACCCCAGAACTCCTAATGGATGTCTACAATTCAGATGTTCAATGCAATTTATGACATAGATTGCCTTAATCAGGACTCCTTCCATAGTAAGTGACAGCAACCTGGCTTAAAAGGGCTTATGCCAACATTGGGAGTTGATGGGCTCCCACCGCGGAAAAGTCCAACGGTGGGTGTCAGGCATGGCGTGATCTATGGGCCCACAAGCGTCCTCTGAGCTCAGGCTCGTTATCTCCATCCATCCCTTGGGCTTCTCTCTGTGGACAGAGTGGCAAGATGGCCACCTGCAGCTCTAGACTTAGGCTCCCCCAGCTCTGAGCCTGGTTGATGAGAGAGAGATCTCTTCATGGTTTGGGCCAAGTTCTGAGTCTGACTGTCACTGGCCTGAATCAGATCCTGTGCCCATCCGCATACCAATAATGGGGGTCACAGTATTGTGGAGCTCCGACTGGCTGGACATGAGTCAACCCCCACTCTTGGAGCTGGGGTCCGAGTCGACTTCCCCCCAAACCCATGAACCCAGGATGGGATTTGCCAGAAGAAGAGTCCAGTTACCAGAAGGAAGGTAAAGGGAAGCCGGGGGCGTAAACGTCCATTACTCCACGTGAGACATGCAGCTCCCATTCAGGGGTCACTGACCGGGACAAAGAAAAGATTCTCCAAGAGTTAGGGAAGAGCCACGGCCGGTAATCTGTGCTGGTGAGGAACGTCCTCTGTGAACACAGAAACAGCCAGACTCTCCCCTGGGGCTTTTGATAAAAGCTTTTCCTCACCAGCAACTCAGCCTTAGCATCATTCACAGTTTTTGGGTTGTTGACACATTGTTCGGAAGGAAAGTTGATTTTTACACCTAAATTAGGTTACTTAGAAAAAAAAAAAAAGAAACAAACCCTAACTATTCTCCCTTTTCCCATCCCCTCCTCACTTTGTTCAAAGACAATATTCCTTCTCTGGGACCCATGAGAGACTTCGGGCGCTAAATGTGTTTCATGAGGCTAGGAACTGAGCCCAAGTGGTGATGTCAACATTTTCCTAAGAAGTGTTGTCACCAGAAGGCGGGCGGTGCCCGGGCGCCAGGTGGGGCTCTGCTAGAAGCAAAGAGCTCCCGTGGTCATAAAAGTGAAAACCCACTGGGCTGGCCGAAAACAGTTTTGGAAACAGGGATCGACAGCAATGAGATTGTCCAGTCCCCAGTGACCGCGGTTCAGAGCCACGTGATCCTCAGGCCAAACTTGTGTTAGTCTAACATTTTGATTAAAATACCAGAGGACCACAAGCGCGAGGCGGGTGAGGTGTTTCAGTGAACATGGTGACAAACCATCCTACCCACACTCACCCTCTTTCAAGCTTGTTTGACTTAGACAAATACTCCAAGAGAAAAAAAAGTAAAAGTCTTCTCCAGGTAGTTCATGCATGAGTAAGTATGGCTGGAGATTCAACCTTCATAACAATCAAGGGATTTAAAACAACAAGATGTAGTATTTTGGGCCTATGTAATAGCTAAAAGGATTGAACGGGATAATGCCCGGGACTGGTGGAAATGAGGGCACGTACTCCTGTATTCTGCTCAGGAGGGTACGGAGTGGTCCAACTTTTGGGGGGGGGGCGCTTCGGCAATTTCTACAAAAAACTTTAAAAATAGGCATGCCCTGTGACCTGGCAAGTCAACATTTAGGAATTATCCTAAAGCAGTTATCATACATATTTATAAAACTTTATGTATATACATAATCACTGAAGCCTTATTTGCAGTAGCAAAAAATTAACAAACGTAAATTTCCAGGACTATGAGATTGGTTAAAAGAGCCACGGAAATCATTTTGGAAGAATTTTGTGACATGAGAAATGTTTATAGTATACCTGAAATTAATAAACAAATTGTGTTTGCTTCTGTGTATGTGTGTGCATGGGAGAAAGATTGGAAGGATAATGTTCAGAATCATAATTATGGTTATCTACAGGCTTGGGGTGATGAGTGATATTTTTGTGTGTATTTTTCTGTATTTTCTATCATAAAAAACAAAAATGTCAACAACGGCTACTATTTATTGAGGACTTACTATGTGCCAGGCATGGGGATTAAACTCTTTCCATGGATTGATTTGCTATACCTATTACCTTATGACAAAGGTCTTATAACTGTACCCATTTTACAGATGAAGAAACTAAGAAGATGTGCCCACTCCAAGCCAATGTGCTCTGGATACCCAGGGACCTGGTTTTCCCTGCCAAAAAGGGCCCGTTGTGAGTGAATCTATTGAGCAGGGCCTGTTGAGGACAGTGGGAAAGATTTCTACCTGTCATCCCGGTCCTTTTGTGTTAGCTAATGCTCACCTGGTATGTATTCTGAGCCTTCTTCCCCATGCTCTTCTTTATCTTTAAGGAAAGAAGCAGAGCACAATGAAGGAAGCACCATGTAGAATTCCAGTCCAACTTTGGCTGTGTGACCCTGGGGTAGCTCACTTCTCCTCTCTGAGCCTCAGAGTTTCCAGCTGAGGTTAAACTTCCTGCTCTGATGTTCAATGACACTACTCAACAAAGAGGATCCTTTGGGGTGGGGAGGGAACTAAAGGGGGGGGGTGGTAGGAGCTGAAATTAGCCAGTTCTCTTTCTTCAAGCCCCAGACCTTTGGAGCCTTCCAAGACACAATTTATGAAATCCATTCATTCATCTGCTCCTTCACACGACTAACGTCTGTGTGTCCCTTTCACACAGACGTTTGTCTTTAATCCACAAGGGCTGTGCTGACTGGGTGTGTATGAAACAAGTCATTATTGACCTTCTGATTTTGAGAAAGAGGTAGGTTTTTACACAGTTTCATCAGCCGTGAGATGAGAAAAATCAAAGACAATGAAGGTTTTGTTGGTGTCCTTTTTGAACCCTCCTGGTGAGTTGAGTTTCAGAGTCAGCTCTTGTTTAATTTGCCTTCATGCCCCGACCTGCTGAGCGTGAGTGAGGTCTGTGGGTAGCGCCTGGAGTCGGCGGGCATCCACAGACTATGCGTGTGTTCAGCTGGACTTTAACCCCGCCATTCTGCTGCATGCCTGCTGTGGGTGTACATTGTAGTTAAGTGGGGGCCCTCTGTGAGCACACTTAACCCATGCAAGTGAAGGAGTAAGTAAGCCCCATGCTTAAAACCCTCCAACAGCAGCCCTGGGAATTTGGGCTAAAATTCAGAACCCCTTCCAAGACCCACACACCCCATGACATAAAGTCCTATCCACATATCTTATGTCCCCCTCCTCCCCTCTCTAGAGTTTTCAGCTCCAGTGCCCTGGCCTTCTTTAGACTGCAAGGACCAAGCAGTCTTATTCTCATCCTCTGACTTTCGCTACTGCTGTCCCTTCTGCCTGGAGTGTCCTTTTTCTAGAACATTCTCATGGCTGAATTCTTCTGGAGGCAACATTCAGGTAGCCACAAAAATCAAGAGACCTGGTTTGTCTCCACTGAGGATCCCCAATGCCTAAAACAATACTTGGTCAATAGCAGGCCTTTGGTAGACTTTTAAGACATGAAAATTTCTTCGAAGAGACATCCCCAAGGTCTGCCTGGAGGAGGGGGCATGTAAGCCAGGCCCAGAACACTAAGCAGCTTGCTGGGCCTCCCTTCCTCTGGCCTGCTTCACATTTTTTCCATCTGGACACACACTCTTTCCCAGGATGACCTCATCCTTGTGTCTACTGGACTTTAGCTACTATCTTTGCCCCACAACACTGTTTCGCGGTCCCTCCCTGCCCCTCCTTTTGTCCATTCTCAGCTGTCCTATTTCTGCTGCTTAATTGCAGTCCTGCTATGCAGACAATGATGATGCCATCATTCTCAAAAGATGATTGTGTCTGCTCACTCTTTTGTCCAGAGCAGAAAGACGGCAACACCGTCCAGGTCATAGAAACGAGTGTTGTGTTACTTAGAAACCATTTCGGGAAGCACTAGGAGGGCACTGTCTCCAGGCTCACCCAGATGGTACACATAGCTTCAGGTCTATGTGTATCTTATTAAATTAATTACAAGATATCTTATTAAATTAATTACAATTTTTAGAACTGAGCCCCCTCCCCCTTTTTTTTAAAAAAAGAAGCTTTTAAAACAGGTCATGTTTTGTTTTGTGTTTGGTTTAAACGACAGGAACTGGGGTTTTTCCAGCCAGCAGCAAATTTAGACACTAAGTCGTTTGGGTGGGAAACATGCTCTCAGCATTCAGCTCCTGTTTAGAATTTGGCAAACAGCTGCTGCCTTCGTTGGACACAACAGGCAAAGGGCCAGAAGCTCAAACTTTTCAAGGCCCTTCAAAAATGGCTGGCACCTAGAAGGGAAAAGAAGTCACTGGATCCAAAAGAAGAAACGGAACACGACCACCTGAAAATAAATAATAATTTTATAAACAACGCCAGAAAATTCTTTCCCATTCTGTTCTGTACAGACAAAAAACAAAAACAAAAACAAAACAAAACAAGAATCCCAAAACAACCTTCCCTGCAAACTTAGATCTCACATGGATGTGAGCATATTTTGTTTGATGTGGCCTCGGAAGGGACAATGCCAGGAAGACAAGTTCGGTCTGTAAGGAGTTTTTCAAGGCCTCACTGCTACACAGGGTTGCCATGCCCACTCTCCTGACCCTCCTAGAAACCCCTTGCACACTCCAAAGAGAAAGCTTTTTTGGTGGTACGGGAGAGGTTTTTATTCCTCCCCCATAAATCGGAGAGTTTAAACTTCACTGGCAAGAGGAAGATTTAAGAAATAAAATGATGAAAACTTATAAAATCTTTCCAACAGGATGGTAATTGCAGTAATAATCCCCTTTGTTATAGAAGCTACTGTATTATGAGTGACCTTGACTTCTATTATGTACTGTTACCTTTGGCTCAGAATCTATAACTCAGGGGACTATTAATTAACTTGCCATAACTGCCGCCTGGAGTGGGGGGACTTTCTGGAGAAGTAAATGCTACATCTGAATGAAGGAGAGCTTCTCCGCTGTTGTCAGTGATTAGGGTTCGGCAACCCATGGTCAAAGCCAAGAGATTACTCCTGCTTAGGTTCCACGCCGTCTCAAACTTTTCTCATCACTGTGACTCTATCTGTGCTTTACCCCAGTGTGCAAAACAATTTGAACACACCGACTGTTCCCATCAACCACATCCCTGGGGTGTGAGCTCTGCTGCTCAGAGTTTTGTAAAAATAAAACGCTGTTTCCAAATATTATTTTTTTCCTTGGGATAATTTTTTTCCAGTTGATATTGGAATTAGGTATTCCCTGTGGATTTACATATTTCCATCTTCTGTCGTTTATTACCATCAGGATGGAGGATGATAATTAAGCCTCTATCCAGCTCAATAAATGTGGAATGTGCTATGTTGGGGGCAACACGAAGAAGATATATATATTTATTTATATATATAAAATGAGCTAGAAATCGGGCAAAAGAAGGGCATTTTGTTTGCCATCATTTTCTTAAAAGGACGAGCCTGAGCCAACGTTCTGACGACCCGGCATCCGTTGGAAATTTTATCCTTCGATTTCAGTCTTTGGTTACAGCCAAGGAACTATTCCGAGAAGTTCTCAGCAATCTTGACTAACCCCAAAGCAAAATTTCCATCTGCCCCCACCCACCCTTAATGCCCTAATTGAATTTTGGGGTCGGTTATGTTTCGCAGAGGCACTCACCCCACATCAATGGCATACATTCAAAAAGAGTCTTACCGAGTGGATCAGATAAATATGGGCTGCAAATGTGCTGATTCACCCCAGCTTGTAAAGCCAAACAATTTACGTATACAATTTAAACATTCTTTCTAGTTTTTCATAAACCACATCCCTTGGGTGTATAATTGAGATTTCCTTGCCACCCAGAAGATAGGGAGATAGTCCACTTGGGCTTTGTTCCTCTTCTGCCCGGGAGGGCGGCTGGAGCCCCGCGCGCTCCTGCCCAGCAGCTTCGCATTCGCCGCCTTGTGATGCTGGGCTCGCCGGCGACGCTAGGGAGCAGACTGACACCGAAGATCGTGCGTGTGCTGCAGCCGGCCAAGCACGCTCAGCTGCTCAGGCGGAAGCCCCTGCAAACGGAAGCCTAGTCGGTTTCCTACTTCATTGAGGCTCGGTATGTTGCCAAAGGTGGGAGAAGCTGAAGTGAGCGCAGGCCAGGGGGACGCGTTTCACGCTCGGCCCGGCCAGCTTGAGCCAAACTGCCGGGAGCAGGGACCTCATATAAAATGCAAGAGCCACGGCCAAGAAGGAAGGGAATTTTTTTTTTTTTTCTACCTTGGTTCTGCTGTGGCTGAGCCCTGGAGAGGAGTAGATCTTCCCACAAGGGAGGCTGGGGCCGGTCCAAGTTACCTGAAATCTACTTCATAATCCAAAACCGGGGAAGCTTTTCCCTACCAGAGCCATAGTAAGCCAGCTGATTCTAATCGGTAGGGGACTCAAAAGAGGAATATAAGAGAGCGATGAATAACTAGTGAACTAAAGAATAAAAACAACATCCTAAAGTGGAATATTAAAAGGGATGAATTAGATTCTCAAGCAGACAAAGCTTTTACAAACACACCTAGTGACGTTATGCTTGGGGTCTCTACAGACATAGAAAACAGGGAAATGAGGACAAGAAGGAGACCTACAATGCTCAGTTCAGTCTCTGGAGAAGGTGGAGGGGAAGGAGAGGGGGAGACAGGAGGAGGAGAAAAGAGGAGAAAAGAGATAACGGTTTTATGTGCATTGTTTTATTTTTATTCAAGTGATGCAAAGGAAATATGACATTTTAAAAAACATTTGTTCTTTCTGGGTTGTGGAAGGTGGTTTGTTTTTTTTACTATTCTTTGTACCTTCTTGTATTCAAAACAATTTTTTTTTAAAGAAAAATAACTGGAAACATGAATGTGTCAATCACAGACAAAAATTTGCTTTCAACGGCTTGCGCTCTGGGTCCATAAGCTCCCAAGTCAGACTACAGCTCAAAAGTTGTAGAAGGCAGTCACCTTTATAATTTTAAATTGCACCATTTGGGTATAATTGGGTCCCTTCCCCCCTCCTTTTAGTCAAATTAAACTTATTGATTAGAACCCATTAGTATGTAATGGATTGTTAATTTGACTCTTTTTACAAATCATATTTATCTACACCAATAAAATATTTGGCTTTAATATTCATATGTCACATTTATAGTGATGTTGATTGAGGGCCAAGCAATTTGAAGTGAAAGCAGACATCTTCTCCTTTCCTCATGCAAGGGAAAATGCACAATTAGCTACACGAACCCTTCCGATGGTGGGAGGCTTAAATAGGAAAAAAAAAATGAGACACAAGGAGAGAAATGCCCCCCCCTTTTTTTTTGCAAAGTTGAGAGAAATTCCGTAAAGTGCATACTCTTCAGCAAGAGACCAGAATCGGGGCACCCCAGTGTGGTATTCAATTTATTTGTAATGTGGTTGCAAAGTCTCTGCTGGGAACAAGAATCCGATTTTTGGCAAACATCAATTGAGCTGTGGTCTCTTGGAGTCATTTCTCTTATTGAGGAAAATCGAGCCCAAAGAAAGATCAACCCCTTGCCTCCCTTGGCTGGCAGAGGTTACTTAGCGTGCAGGTGCTTAAAGGCAAAACAGAAATAGATTTTCTGCATAGTTTAAACACAGTGCATGTCAACTGAATGCTGCAGTGATGTGGCTGCTGGGGATGAGGGACAAAATACTGAAAACTGCTGCCATTTAATGAGTGCCTACTCGCTGTGCGGCTCCTGGGGTGATGGTAACAACATTTAACAACCATATAGCATGAGAGTCAACCAGTTAGAGTGGACGTCAGCGGAAAACAAAACAGCTGGTAAGTCTTACTGGTGTACCGGCTGAGTTTCTGCCCTGCTTGTTTCTCGAACAGGAAACGCTATATCTAAGTCCATTTAATGCTCAATTATGGGAGCTGTATTTGCCTGGGCTAATAATGTCCTCTTTTCTTTTCTTTCCTTCCCTTTCTTTTTTCCTTCCCTCCTTTCTTTTTTTCTTTATCTCTCTCTCTCCCCCCCCCCTCTCTTTCTCTTTCCTTTCTTGTTTTGGTTTTTAAAAAATTCTATTTTTTATATTCGTACCAGTCATAGTGCCTCCAGTTTTCCTGGTTTGTTTTCGTTCTCGTTTTTTGCAAGCCATCCTAAACCTTTTCAGAAGCAGGCAGGGTATACACAATGTAAATAAATAAAAAATAAATACATGCTTTTTCCTGATCCTGGCCAAATCCCCTTACAAAGAGCACCAAGGCACCATCAGAATTCCTTTGTTGCCTAGAGGTTGTCCTATCAATATTGTATGAAGCAAGCAGGTCATTGGCTAGGCCTTGGGATTTTTGCTGTTATTTTAAGGGTGTGGGGTGATAGTTGTTGTAAAGAGAGCCAATCTGAAAAATAAAATTTCTTTTTTTGCCAGGTGGTACCAAAAAGGATTTGCGCAGCCAGTGATGGGTGATAACGACATTTGGTCCATAGCCTTTGCAGACAAAGAGCCTGGCTGGTCATCATTAATGACGGACCATGATTGCTACAACTTTTTTGACAGCCAGTTTCGGTAGAAACTATATACAGTCTATTGTCAAGTCATTTTACTGAGCTGAGGAAATTTCCATTTGTCACTTAACAGCCAGCCATGTGTCAGAAGCAAGATGCTTTGAACTCGAATTGTGATTTTTTTTCAGTGATCTTCTGAAAATGCATGTCCTTTCACTTGTATGAAATGACCTGATTTTTTAACCTTTATTTAAAATAAAAACCCATTAACATCCACGTTTTCAGATTGAATAGCATCTTAATTTTTTTTTCTCTCTGAGAAACCCAATCCCCTTCATAAGCAGTCATTATTCAGTATATGGTGAGCCAGGATATAGAGAGGAAGCTGGAAGTTTCCTTGGACTCAGCAGAAATTCGGTGTCAGAGGCAGAAATAGCCCCTTGTATGTGTCTGGCTAATAGTTATGTAGTTCCTCCTTCTCTGCCCAGGTTCTAGGGCATAGATCTTTACACGATGAGGTTATGGCTCTGGACTGAATTGTAAAATCCTAGAGGACAGGGAATAGATTGCATTTGTTTATTTCTTTCTGCAGGACCTAACAAAATAAGCATTTGTCGATTACATGGTAAATTCGGGGATGAGACATGTTCTTAAAATCTTGACTGAGTCACTTCAAACTCTGGCATCGCTGTTCATCATAGTTGGACCGAGTATAATAGTATTTTGAAGATCATTGAAGTGTTGGAGAATATTATTGACATGCTCAGTCTCTACAGAGCAACATGGCAAAAACATTTCTAAGATACGTAATAATGATTTATGCGGTAAGTTATACTCCCTCAGGCAAAAATATTATATAAACCACCAAGTATTTGGCCACTGCAATGTTGAAAACATCGTAAGATGCTTAAATACCATGAGATTTATAAATATTTTTAGTAGTTAAATGAATTTAACTTTGAAAGTTGCCCAAAATTCTATGAGGTTGGAGATTGGAAGCTGTTTTTCTTTTTTTGGATTTGAATGTGCTTCATTTAGGTTGCAAGCATGTTAGTAGGGGTGCTTAATGGCATAGCATAAAGGATTTAACTTAATTCCACCATAATGAATTAATTCTCTCAGTGACACTGTTTTCATTATAGATTTAATGACATCACCTTGGCCAAGATTCAGGAATTCAGAACTCTAAGTTACTCTGAATTATCTGAAAATGAAAATGGAAAGATGATTCTGCTTTGTGTCTACGTGTAGTCCAATCGCGGATAAGAATGTCTATTATTTTGAGTGGTTGAGTTAAAAATAAAACTCTTAACACCAGGGAGGAAATTGGATTCCACGTTCTCTTAAATTGTCTTTAGGGACATTCATTTCATAAAACATGAAACCAGGAAGAAGAAGAGAGCCCTAGCATTTCTTTTCATTCGCTGATGTCATGACTATTTGTTGTAAGCACGAAAGGATAAATACGCAATCTCAAATCATAATTCGGGAACAAGTTTTCATCAGCTAAAGAAAAGAGGGAGGGTGTAAAAATATTTATGTTGCATTTTCGAGGACTGTGTTTGATTTCCTTTCGGATTTATTTTGTGGAATTAGAGGGATGGTGCCTCCTACTTTTACAGCCTTGTATTGTTACCCCAGGAATGCTTTGGTAGACGCAAAATTAGAAACAAATTTCGTGTGTTCTCCAGTGCCTTTCAGACCTTAAAGGACAGGAACAAAGCGTGGTGGTTTGTCATGAGAACCCCAGGAAGCCACAAAGAAATGGAGCTTATGAACCAAGTTGCTCAAAATAGGAAAAAAATTAAAAACGTACAGCAGATGCTCCTAGCCCAGAAGTGGAAGCTTCGGGAAGAGGGGACTACCAGTAATGTTAATTGGTCTTGAAGAATGGCTGTTGGCGCTGAGACATGAGACAAAGTCCCGTTTCCCTCTGATTCTGTTCCATAGACATCTTTTCAGGATTTGAAATTGATAATTGTAGACATGAAGCTACACTTGGCTTAATGTGTCAGCCTATTGGAGTGACGGACATCACTCCACATGTCTGCATGTGGGCAGATGGCTCCTGCCAGGTTCAATCAAATAGGAAAACCCCAAATGTGTATTTTTTTCCCTTCAGACTATTGAAGGGGCTGGTTGTCAGTGCCCTGGGTGTTGAAATGAGAAGCATTATGCTGATTTTTTAAGAAGTGTTTCTTATGCTGGTAGACCAGCAACATCCAAAACTTAGTTCTTTGGGCTAAATTTGGGGATGAGAAAATAGAGCCAATTAATAGAGGAATCAAGTCAGAATTAGTGAAATGCTTTAGCAGAACAGATGTAATTTCTGATTTTCACCAGTCAGCAGAACTCCTTTAATCAGTTAGGTATTTGTTTATTAACTCAGTGATTTCCAAACATCACACAGGTCTGATTTTCTTTTGTACATCCAGGTACCTCTTGCACTGTCATTTACCTGTTTCTCTGTGTAAACAGACCTACTTTTTATTTATTTGTATTAAAAATATTTTATTTATTTATCTGAGAGAGAGTGAGAGCATGGGCAGGGGAGAGGGGAAGAGGGAGAAGCAGACTCCCTGATGAGCAGAGAGCCCAATGTGGGGGTCCATCCCAGGACCCCCGGGATCATGACTGAGCCAAAGGCAGATGTTTAAGCAACTGAGCTACCTGACGCCCCTACAGACTTAACTTTTAAGTTTAATATATTTGTTTTAAAAATAAAGTTTAGATCACTGCCATGAGTGCAAGAAAACACACACGCACACAAAATGAACCAACGACATCCCTTACCACCTATACAAATCAACCATTAAAATAATTGTTGCTGGCCTAGGATTCCCTGAGCCTCAGACCTTCTCTTTCTTCATTAAAAGGGAGATTCTCCCAAGTCAGAAAGGTGTTAAAATGTGCTGGTGCCAGTGGAAAATATCTCTTTGATAATCAGAAGGCTGTAAAGAGCAGTGAGAAAGGACTAACCGATTTAACCCAAAGTGTGCACAGGGGCTCCACTTCTCTGGGCTGGAACGGGTGACCAGTCTCAGCTTCTAGAGACTTATGTCTGCCGGGTGAAAAAGTACCTCCCCATCAGAGTTGATCTCTGCATCTATATTATTTCTCGTTTCTCCAGGTGTGTACTGAGTTTTATAGTATGCATCCAAGTTCCATAGGAATTTAGAGAGGTTAATTAACAGCCATGATTCGCTGAGTGCTCATTAAGTGCAGGCCCTGTGCTAAATGCTTCTCATGGGTTCTCGTATTGAACCCTCACACAAAATCTAATTACACGGGCATCCCACATTACAGATGTGGAAACTGAGAAGATAACAGGCCCAGTCACACAGGTTACAGCCTGATTTAGGCTGTGTTCAGCATAGGAAGTCCTAGGGTCTATGTTTTCTGATAAATAACGCTTGTTTATATTTGGTATTTGGTTTGGAGGCAACTGGGTGCTCCCTTCTGGAAACATTTGGCTGTTTGTATCGGTTAGTTATTGCCCCAGTGCTGCTGTTTAACAAGCCAGGCTAGAACTCAGTGGCTTGAAAAGCAGTCATTTCTCATCGCTCTGCGTCTGTGAGTCTGCTGGCGAGATTCTGCTGAGCCAGCTCTGCCCCACGGGTCTTTCATCCTTTCCCTGGGACGAGCAGGCTCACTAGGGTCTGATTTCAGAATGATGACAGAGAAGCGAAAGAACAAGTTTCTCTTTATAAGCATGGGCATACAAGCCCATCGCAAGCCTCTAGTCACACCGTGGCTAAGAACATTCATTGGCCAAAGCAGGTCACAGGGATGAACCCAAAGTCACAGGCCAGGGAGATAGACAACCAATGCATGATGAAGGGCAAGGACACAGGGAAGGGCAATGAATCAGGCCAATGACGCAAAATCTCCCTCTTTTTAAGCACAGGATTATATCCCCCCTGGTTTTTTGTTATGACTTTATGGTTACTTCTTTATCTTTTTACATACAAGAAGTATCTCAGTCCAGCCCCCATTCAGTAGCGAGAAGTTAGAGTTCCTAAGCATTTAATACAGCTCTGTTGGTTTCTGTCATGAAGAAACTCCAAGGAGAGAAAAGCCCAAGGAGGGAAAAACACCTTTTCCAGGTCAAAGAATGAATGAATGGCAGAGAGTAGGGGCAGACCCAGATCTCCCCACTCCTACCTGCCTAGTGCACTTCCCATTCTCTGAAATCAATGGGGTCAGAATCAGTGAGATTTTCTTGATGCTTTTTTTTCAAGGAAACAAGGGAGTTATTGAATTCCACAGAGAACAAGATATCCTATTTGAGTTAAAAGAGCAACACAATAAAAATATTTAAAATATTTAAAGAAGTTACTATACAGATATTTGGGACCCATCCCTTCATTAAAACTGGAATTAGATGTTAGCAATGAACACAGGCTTACATTTAAGCTAGGGATTTGGGGGGCTGTTTTGTACTGCCTTAAAATGTTTGAAAAGCAAAAGTATTAGTGAAATCATGTACCTCATGTCATTTCATATATGCGACACTCAAGACATGGAAACATTTTAATTTTAGGCCTTGATGGGGTTTTCTTTTTCTTTCCTTGATGACATACAGCTGATTTCACTTTGGTAGGAGTCACTTTGTTCAAAGCTGGAAAAGAAGGCAGCATGTTCGTGAAAAAGAGACACCAAGTACCGAGTCCTGCTTTGCCCGAGAAAAGCCCTGGACCCAGAGTCTGAAGATCAAGCGTATCCTCACAAGAAAAACTTCCCCCCAGCACCCCCAAGTCTGGAGCCGCAGCCGGGTCAGCCTGCCTGTGCTTCCCACCGCACTGTGAGCACCCTCTCATCAGAGCAGCACTGATGGTATTTGGAATTCCTGCCAATAGACAGAAAACGCAGCTAGGGCAGAATCAGAATTTGCAGAGCTAGAAAGATCTAAAAGATCATCGGGAAGGAGGCTCTCATTTTGCAGTGGAAGTAGAGGCCCAGAGAAGGAAAGCGTCTTGCTCGGGGCAGCACAGCTTGTAAAATGGTTTAGCAGAGGTTGGATCTGGTGGTGTAATTTATGGAAACTGTGTTCTCCTTTCTATAAGGAGAGCTCCTTGAGGGCTGGGTTTCTGCTGATGTCATCTCTGTTATCCCTACTAACCTATTAGTGTCCTTAGGATTGACGCAAGGATTCCTGGCTGCTCTGTGAGTTATTCCCAGGGCACTTAGTACTGTCCCGTGCCTGCCACAGGCCAACCTTGGTGAACGGGAGCCAAAACCAGTCCCTACGTTTGTGTTATTTTTTATGTTTTAAAAAGCATTTTACAAATGGCAGTTGTGTGCCACTGATTCAGTAATTCCACGTTCCCTGGGAATGACTTAAAAAGAAAAAAATAGTAAAAACGTATTTTAAAATATTAAAACATGAGGCCGTTCATGACAGTGATTTTTATAACAGTGAAAGGGGTCTTAACAGCACTAAGGTCCAACCATAAGAGACTCTTGAAGTAAATGATAGTTTCATGCAGTCATTTCAATGATGCAAACGTTCTTGTGGTAGTAGTAAACAGAAAAGAAGGCGCAAAGCTGTACATACTGTATGATCACAACCTGAAATGCATTCCCTCCAAAAAAAAAAAAACAAAAAACCTGACCCAAATCCTGAAAGTCCAAAAGCTAGGAAAACCCCACATCATTGGTTGTCTTGGATTAGATAAATTCTGGGAAGGGTTTTTAAAAACTGCATTGAGGAGCTTCCTTATTTTGTTTAATGAGCATTTATTCTAAAACCATTCTCTTATTTCAAAAGAAAAATCACATCACCGTATATTATTATCTTGTTTGGTCATGGCAGCCTCCTAGTAGTCCAGATAAAGCTACTTCATCATCCCCTGTTACATATACAATGGGACTGAGGCTCAGAGATTTTTTTTAAAGATTCACTTATTTATTTGAGAGACAGAAAGAGAGCTCATGCGCATGAGGGGGGTGGGAGGGGCAGAGGGAGAAGCAGACGCCCCACTGAGCAGGTCCCAGGATCCTGGGATCATGACCCCTGTTAAGCAGACGCTTAACAGACTGAGCCATCCAGGCACCCCTGAAATTTGTGTGTTTTAAGCTTAGCCCTCTTACTGATCGTTGGTATTAAATTCACACTCCGATTTCCAGACTCCGGCCTGGTGCCCTCGCCCCTCTGCCTGATCGCACATGCTCATCAGCTGCACCCAACAGGACAGCGTGCTTTGCGGAAACTGAAAAACCCACACTTCGTTCCATCACACTCACCGAGCGATAGGACCCTCTCCCGTTTCTCTGCGTCTTCACGCCCCCAATAACATTCCGATCTTAGTGGCAACACCCACGTAGCTATTGTGGCTAGGGAACCCACTAGAGTGCTCTTTTTAAGTTCTTTTCTCAAAACCTAGAGCAGACACAGAGTCTTGAAGGTCAATCACCTTACCTAGTATTATTCCCATTGTAGAGATAAGGAAACTGAGACCCAGGGAAGGAAGCAACACTCCCAAGGTTAGCCCCCTAGTAAAATCCAGCACCGACAACCCTCAAGTCCATAGCCTCGGTCACGGTGCCAGGGTCTGTCTCCCAGATGTACCTGATAATAAGAACCCCATGTGGTCGTGAAGAAATGTAGGTTCCCAGGAGTCTCCCCTGTCCATCAGGATTCAGTAGTTCTTGAGGGGCGGAGCTGGGAATCTGGATTTTAACACACACCTGTGTGAGTCTCCTGAGGCTGTAACTCTACTCTCTCATTTTAAGTCTGCCCAGCAAATGCAGACCTCTGTATTCTTCCTCCTTGCTCTCTCCTACATCTGACCTCAGCCATGCCTTTAAAACATGTGACTAGTCAAGCCCAGCCCAGTCTTCATGTCCTGGGGATAAAAGCACCATCTCTTTCTTCTCAACCCAAGGAAAGGGTTTTATTCAATTGTTTCTGGGTGTTATGCCATATATAGAATAGCCCTCTATTGCCCTTTTGGTAAAACAAAATTACTTAGACTCCCTTCCAGTTTTTTGTTTCTTTTTTTTTTTTTTTAAGATCTTATTTATTTATTTGACAGAAACACAGCTAGAGAGGGAGTGCAAGCAAGGGGAGTGAGAGAGGGAGAAGCAGGCTTCCCGCCAAGCAGGTAGCCTGATGTGGGCTTGATTTGGGGACTCTGGGATCATGCCCTGAGCCGAAGGCAGACGTTTAATGACTGAGCTACCCAGGCGCCCCTGTTTTTTTTTTTTTTTTTTTTTTTTTTTAAGATCTAT